>JAPMOQ010064962.1:377558-427161 GCA_026543055.1 Argiope trifasciata | reverse complement strand
TTGGAAGGGGAAACAAGATATTTGATACAGATA
Source organism: Argiope trifasciata (assembly GCA_026543055.1). Lineage (NCBI taxonomy): Eukaryota > Metazoa > Arthropoda > Arachnida > Araneae > Araneidae > Argiope > Argiope trifasciata. The sequence goes on along the minus strand of JAPMOQ010064962.1, from coordinate 427,128 downwards.
TTCAACAAAACATATAAAGAAGGATAAAATTAGAATAAAAATCTCACTTAGATTTTTAAAATGAGCACATTTACAGAGGAAAAAATGGACAGAGAAATATGAAAAGTTTTCTTTATTCGGGCCGTTTTAAAGCATGTTTTCCGAAAAATATTTAACTTCAAAATTTAATTTTAGTTTAGATTTTTCTTTCTTGTGTATATTTTTATAGGAAAAATAAAAAATGAATCTTTATTATTAATCGAAAACTTTAAATATGTCTAAAGAAATACAGATATATATATATTATTGACCTATTATATCAAAATATAATTAGAAATCTCATGTGGCTTGAATGCTTGTTTGCAAAAATAAGTAACGTTCTATAAGGCAAATTATTGATTTATCCTAAAATTTTGAAGAAAATCTTTTGGTATCTTTTTATTTATCTTTCAAATGAATTTTTCAGTTAGAAATATATCTATTTCACAGATTTAGTCTCAAATATTTATGAAAGCATACGGCATACAATTTTATTCTTTTTTTAATCACAAGTAGCATGAAATTGACTATACTATGTCAAACGCAAGATTGAAATTGTATCAGTGTAAAATTTTAACAAATTGAGGTAAAATGAAAAAACATAAAAATGTAACGTTAAAGTATTAACATAATTTAATACCACGCATAAATTTGATTCATTTGTAAAACAAATGATCTATTTGAAAGTACCCGAACGTTAGGTAGGACTTCACAAATCTGAGATAATATCAAGTATGAATAAACCTCAAGACATCAATTCACTCTAATTATTGAAAAAGTTAGATAATCATGCATTTTATGTACTACATTATACCTGCTTACACGAAATTATGATAGAAATTTTCGTCTATGTTTGAAGAATTGATTTTTTAAACGAAAATGTTTTTATCTTATAAGCCGAGTATAGAAGTTCAATTTTATCTCAACAAAATGCGCTGCGATAAATCAAATACAGCAAATGTGGGAGCGAAAGGAGATGAACTACCAATAGTATCCTGACACAGATAATGGAATGGCAATAAATCAAAAAATGCGCGCGTGAGCTTAGATAGAATTTTAGTCACAATCCATCACAACCACACTTGCATGAAAGAAACAGTGCTCTGCCTTGGGGAAAAAAAACGCGTGTTCAAAAGAAGCGTGTTGCCTAAATTAAATCTGAATACATCAATTTTATGTCCCGAATTTTGCAGACTTTGCATTTTTCAGAGAATTCGTCTTTTAATCATGTGAATTCAAAGATTTTTGCCATAACCTTTATTTTATATTTTGACACTTAATCATTTTAAGATTGATTGCAAGACAAATTAAAAAATAACGCACACCTTATTTTAAATAATGCAATAGATTGGGATTGCATACATACAAACATGCGAAACACAATTTGATTTTCAAACAATTTCAATATTGAAGCAAGTACTATCATTAAAAAATATCTAAAAATTATTTTCATTTGATTTCATTACTGAAGACAATTCATTTTCTTTTTAATTTTTAATTAATGAAAATGGTTTTAAATGTAGGTTTCTCCAAGAAGTGCTGTAATCTAAAACGTTGCGTTTATATTACTTTTTGATAAAAAGAGAAAATTCATTATCACTGTGAATGAATTTATTTGAGAATATCTTTACATTTAATCCTACAAATATTAGATTAAGTCTGAAGTTTGCAAGTAAATATCGTTGGCGATGAGAAACTGTCAAGAGAAAAAGAATTTGCGCATCAAAGCATGAGAATATTTTGTTAAAAACAACAAAATTAGCCAGTTGTTTAATCAACCTTTTAATCTTTTTTTTCTATCATCTATTACTATTAACCCCTTAGCTGGATTGGCCATACGTGGTGTTTACATTGATTTATCGCATTTTTAAACAATAGTCAGTGTTTCATAAATATTATGATTCAGTACAAAAAGTTCTTTGGAATACACAAATGTTTCACAAATTTATTTGATTTTCATATGAATCAAAATACAAAAATCTCAAAATAGATGTCACTTAATTAAACAGCAAAAAAAAAATTAATTAAACTAGTTAAACATTTAAAAATTCACCTTTAAGTTCCTTAGTAGTTATTACAAGTTATTCCTTCCTGATACGAGGACAAAACTAAATAGTCATGAATAACTGACCACAAATAGCAATACGGATATTGCAAATAATGCATAACAAATGATTATACTTGAAACCACTAAACAAAGGTATGTGCAGATATAGGTTGACCTGTTGACAGGTTCAGAACAATATTATTGTCCTGCCAGATGTCCTTACTGCTGTCATACGGAGTTTAGTAATATCACGACGGTGAAATGACATTTATTTTAAGACTAATGCCAATTATTTATATATTTGTTATTTGTCTCGCAACACAATACACAATAAAAATCCTTTAAATAATAATTTTTTGTACACAGCAAAATTTCTTTACACTCATAAAATTATACTTCGTGACATACAATTAATCTCATGAGCTTGTCAATCAAGTTTCCCTAAATTCCTAAGCCATGAGTAAATTAGTCCATTTATTTATTTCCATTAGTCCATGAACTCATTGGTTTTGTCAGCTTCATAATTCCCATTAGTGTATTAGTTTAATAATCTTCCTAATCCTGTAAGTGTTTAAGTCCCATGAAAGTCTTAGATACAGTTGCGCCTCATAAACCCAATAATACCCCAGGCATGTTAATCCAATGAATCCGTTAGTCCTACAGGCTCTTAATCGATTTAGCTCCAAGTGCAACTCGGTTTCATGAGCACACAATCCCAAGTTCCGCTAACAATCTTTTCTGCGGAATTGGATTAATGAGTACTGATCTCAATGGAGAAATTTATAACGCAACTGCAATTTTTTTGTTTTTTACTAAACGATAGAACACAATTAATTGTTTTGTATTAAATTTCTAGAGTCAAGGACAAAGACCTCTATAAATGTATTGTCATATCTATAACAAAATCATAACGTATTCAGAGAACCTCATATACTTAGTACCATTTCCTTACTCCAGTATGAGTCCTTAATCCAATGACCTCAGGAGCGTTACAGTATCACTTCTAGATCCATAAACTATGAGCCAATTAATTCAATCTTCTTACTCCCGTTTATTCATGAATACCTTAGTGTTATAAACTGTTTTTATACCATTAGTATCTAGGTCTTATAAGCCTCTTACTAATGTAATGTAAATGCTTAAGTACGATGAAAGCCTTAGATACAATTGTGTTCCATAAACCAAATAATTCCATTAGCCCTTAGCCAAACGAGCCTGTTAGTCCCATGAGCTCTTAATCGACCTACCCCAAGTTTAAACTTAGTTTCAAGAATTCATAATCCAAAGTTCCACTAACAGCCTTTGCTGGCAAATTGGATTATTGTGTACTGATTTCGATTGGAGAAATCCATGGCATGATTACAACTGTTTCACTAAACCACAAGCCATCACTAACTGTTTCGTATCAGATTTCTCCTGATTTGTGAAGACTTTTATTAGAGTATTCACATATCTACGATTAAAATCATAACATATGCAGATAATTTCAATTTTCATGCATTTAGTTTTATTTCCTTGTCCCAATATGAGTCTTTGATACTAATATCAGGGAATTCATGAGCACTTTAGTTCGCCACTAGGTCGTTTAGACTGAAAACTGTTTTATTATTTCCTAAGCCTATATAAAGAAATCCATGTCACTGTCACCATTGTTTTTTCATGTCTGTTATAATAAACGATAAACAATCACTGACTTTATATCTCTTTTAGTTTGCAAAGAATTCTAACAGAGTAATCACATATTTACGATTAAAATCATAACATAGGCGGTGAACTTTACTTCATTTTATATACTTAGTTCCATTTCTGTAATCCAATATGTGTCTCTAATCCCATGATTTGGGGGCGGGGAGTGGTGGCCTGATGGTAAGGTTTCGACTCGAGACACCTACGGTTTCAGTTTCGGGATCCAATTTCACCGAAGAACAGTTGTGTAGGTGGGTCTGTTGCAAGTTACGTCAGGCCAAGCGTACTCCCGCTAGTGTGGTGTGGAAGGGGGAGTGTATGAGCCAGCTCAAATGTCATCCTGGTCATCTGACCGAGGTTCGAAATTGCGAGGTTAGTACCAAAATATTCCTAGTGTTACTTTAAAACGGGATGTTGATATAACTATTCTATTCCAAACCCATGATCTGAGAAATGTGAATTTTAGCCTGCCACTACCAATTAGTCAAGAAATTGGATTACTTCTCGCGAAGCCGTCATGGTGAAATCCATGATATTATTTTGTCATCACTTTTCTCCCACGACACGCAACAACTAACTATGTTATACCAGCTCTCTCCTGACATTCATTATCTCCTACCAGAGAAATTTAAAATTCTTCCTCTAGGAATATTGGCTCTATAACAAAAATCGCAAAATCTAGAACGTGAGATACATAAATGAAATGCAATAAAAGCAATGCAAGAGAAAGAACTTTTACATCATTTTATGCATAGTTGGAAACTGTGCTAGAATCTCGATTCCACAAGGATTGCAACTTTCTTAAATCACAATACATCATTTCAGCCCACGAATGGAAAGAAAAAGTTGCTCAGTTGGGAAGAAATACAAATTTGAAAAGATTTCGATTTCCTCAAATTAAATTCAGATATATCGACTGTCATCTGACTTCGAAGTTGGAAGATTTTAGTTTTCAAGAAATCTACCAATGTATTAAATCTATTCTGAAAAAGAAAGACTTTTATCATTGTTCGATATTTCTTTTTGAAAGTTAATAACCTATCCTGAAAAGAAATCTAACGGAAAAGATTACTGTATAATATCTTTTAGAACTTTTTATTTTGCATAATGATTTTGCATTTTGCATAATGCATTATGCATTTGCATTCTTTTTATTTTGCATTTAACATAATGATTTCAAAAGTATCAATGTAACAAATCAAGATAAAAAACAAGTTTATGACTTTTTTTTACATATGCTTCAAAAATTAAAGAAATAGTAAGACATAAAATAGAATAAAAATAATCTAAAAAATAATTTAAATTATCATTTAGAAATTATTAATGTTCTCTATGTCGATATCATATTACTAAGAATATTCATCTTTTAAAAAAGTAGATAATAATCTTAATAAAAGGCATTTTGTGAATTTTGGTTCATTATTATTAATTAATTGAAACTAAAAGTATCTATTCGAAACTATAAAATATATGTTTAAAAAACTATAAAATATAACTATAATATATATGATTTAAACCCTATAAAATATAATATTTTAAAATATAAAATAAAAAAGAAACTACAAAAAAGACATTTTCCAGAAATATAGTGTGAATTGGACTATATTTCTAGAAAGTGTTTTCTATCTACTAAAGAATAAAATAAAGAAGTGTCTTCTATCTACTAAAGAATAAAATAAAGAAGTGTCTTCTATCTACTGAAGAATAAAATAAAGAATACTTATTTGAAAACAGCCAAATTCTAACTTTTTATATTCAGAAAATTGTTGAGAAATTGATAAAATTCTCATGAGGTGACACTAAGCAAAAGAAATTTCTGCAAGTCTGTGCAATGCACAGTTGAAGTTAATTTAATTAATTAATTGCTTACCACAATCTCATATACGAAGTATATAAAGAAAAGTAATGTAATTTTAAAGATATTAGTTTATTAATTAAATTATTTGAAATAAAATTAATTTAAAGGGTTATTAAGAATTTATTAATATTCGGCATCTCAAGTTTACACTATTTTTTATTTTAATTTTACTTGAAATAACGTAGACATTAATGTTATTTGTGTTTATGTGTCATACATAATTTTAAGAATATTCATCTGAGGGAAAAAGCACATAATAATGTTTGAAAAGATGCTTTGTGAATTTCATTTCATTATTATTAATTATTTGAAACTACTGAATATAATAGAAAAACATTATCCGTAAAGTTTTCTTTCCATCTATCAAAGAAAAAAAAACATATTTGAAAACAGCCAAAATCTAACTTTTTGCATATAGAAAATTCTTGATGAATTAATAAAATTTTCGTGAGTTGATACTAAGCAAAAGAAATTGCTGAAGTCCGTGTAATGTAAGATTGAAGGTAAATTACTTAATTAATGCTTAATACATTCTCATGTGCAAAGGACGTGAAGAAAAAGTAACATAATTTTCAAGATATTAATTTATTAATTAGATTATTTTTTTAAAAATAATTTTATTGATCTCTAAGAAATTATTAATGTTCTACACCTTCACTTCAAATCATATTAAACACTTTTCTTTTTTTTAAAGTAATACAGGCATAAAATGTCATGATGTTTATATATACAATAATATATAATTACATGTATACAATAATATATAATTTATTACTGTATATATGTTGTTAAGAATATTCACAAAAGCACAGAATAATCTTAGGAAAAAAAGCGAATGATTTTGATTCGTTATTATTATTAATTATTTGAAATTATGGAGTCTAATAACAAATGATTTTGTAGAAAGTATTTTCTTCCACCAAAGAGAAAAAATAAAGAAAGCATATTCGAATACAGCCAATTTTTAACTTTATGTACGGAAAATATTTTTGAGGAATTAATAAGATTCTCGTTCTACGAAGCATTGCAAAAGACTTTTGAAACACCATATAAAAGCAGTAGTTAATTTACTTAATTAATGATAATTACTTTCCAGCATACAAAATATATTAAGAAGTATTATAATCTTCAAGATATTTGAACTCGAGATTTAGAAGAATTCCCACATTCTAGACATGTTTTGAGGCCGAGAGTTTTTTCGAAATTATGTCTGAATATCTATGAACACAATAAGTTATAATATCTTTCGTTTGACAAATGGAATTTGTAATGCAATCTTTATGCAAAATTTGTAGATTTCTTTAAAATTTTGAAAATAAAAAATTCAAACGTATGACTTTGAAAATAACAATCTGAGTATTCGTAGGGTTCGCTTATTTGGCCATAATCTCTAAATTTATGTTTGTGTGCAAAGGAGATCGAAAAAGTTTCAGGGTGTAACTTCCTTTTGTTGCCATCGTTATTGTATCGCAATCATTTTTGTAGAGTAAACAGAACTAATTGTTTTCACGGCAGCTCTTAAAACTATGTAAAATAAGGAGAATGTTTGGAAGAAGTTGATGATCTTTACTTGATGGAAGAATAGCAATGATTTTCCCCAGAACCTTGACCCTTTCCTATCTCATCCACCCAAAAAACTGACAACTCTCTGAAACTAGAGTAGACTAATGAACAGAGCAAGTAGGTAAGATAAATGCATTATAAGTCTCAACCATGTGCAAAGTAACTCTCGGTACATTCCTTTTCTATGTAATTTACTCAATTCTGAAATATGCGTTTCTTTTGGATTGAATTCCCAAATGCTTAATTTATTTTAAAGAAATTATGTCCTCTATTTTGTTTATATAATAACCCTATATTTCAGCTGAAGGAAAGATGATGGATTTCAGACAAGCACAGCCTTCCCTTTTCAGTGACATTGGCTTGGCAGGACAAGAGACTGCAGAGATTTGATTATATACAAAGAGTTTCCATAAAAATACATATATCTTTATTTTTTAAAACACAGAGGAAGTAATTTTTATTACTATTTTTAACTTTAACAATTCAATCTATACTTATAATAAAGCTCAATGTGTGTGTGTGTGTGTGTTGGCGCTCTACAGGTCACACTGTAGGACCTACAGCTACCAAATTTGGTGCATGTATACCTTGGAGGTTGGGAATGTGCACCTTGGAGCTCTTTTTTCGAATTTTTAATTCGAATTTGAATTAAGGAAAATTTAAGCGAAATTTCGACGTTTTTCCGCTATACCTTTCAAAAATATAATCGCACAAACATAATTTTTACATCAATTAAAAAATTAGCTTTCTATTGGTATCAGTGTTTTAATGTATAACTTAAGCCTCTATTTTTAACGAATTTTTAAAGAAATGTTTTTTTGAGCACGTGACTGGATAAAATAAAAGAAACATAAAATGTGATATCTTCTAAAATAAATGCAAAGCAAAGGTTTCTATAATTGTTTGCAATATCTAAATAATTTATTCAACAAATCATCTTTATTTATGGTAAACCCGATTGAATTTAGACAGGATATGCATCGAAATCCCGACTTAATGGCATATTTTTATAATCGTTTGCAATATCTGTATCATTAATTCAATAATTTTTTCTTCCATTATAAAATGTGATATTTTCTAAAAAAATAAATTCAAAGCCAAGCAACATCAAATTTTTAATTTCAGGCCAATCAATGCCCGGAATTACTTCAAGGCTAATGAATATGCGACTTAATTGAAAATTTTATAACGCATTACTCATGGCGAACCAGCTGGTCTCCAAAGGCGGCTAGTAACTAATAAAGTTAAAATTTCTACCTATATCCCCCTGTCCATTTATAATTTCATTGGCACAAGTTTAATTCTTGGATTCCGTCAGTTGCCATAAGTTGAGTATCAATCATTAAAGAAAGATTTTGTTTGAAAACATATTAATATTCATTAAATCTTTTTTTTTATAAATGCAGCAAATTGATATTCAAAACACACAGTTTTGAAATAATATTAAAATTTCAAACGAATAACAATAAGAAAATAATATTTGTCACAGACGTGATGACGAAAGTAAAAAAAAAAAAATGCTTAGCATCGAAATTGTTAAAACATTTTTTTAATTATATTATGGACCAAATAGTAAATATAATTTTAGAAAAAATAAAAACTGAGGCATCTCCATCAAAATTTCATCAGAGATGCACATTTGGAAAATATATATATGTGTGTTTATGTTTAGAAACACTTTCGATATACTGATAATAATGCACTTGACCACCAATTTCAACTCCGTCGTGGTTATGTATGAAATTTGATTGAAAATTATTGTCTAGTGATGGATGATGTTTAATTTAGCAAGATTAATAACTCAATTTCAGTCTGTTGAAGACAGATTTCGTAAAATTTGAACTGTAGTTAAATGACTTAAATGATTCTTTACCAAATACCTTAACGTGTTGAATGTATTTGAATTTAGATTGAATCCTTGATGTGTATCACATATCATTTCATCCAGTATACACTGAAGTGACAAAACTCATGGGATGACTGTTAATATCGTGTCGGTCCTCCTTTTGCCCGGTGAAGTGCAACAACTCGACGTGTCATGGAGTCCACAAGTCGTTGGAAGTCCTCTCCAGGAATATTGAGCCATGCTGTCTGTATAGACGTCCAAAATTGTGAAAGTGTGGATGGTGCAGGAGTTTGGGCAAGAACGGTCCTTTCGATGATGTCCCATAAATGCTCGATGGGATTCATAGCGGGCGAACTAGGTGGCCAGATCATGCACTGGAATTGTCCGGAATGTTCTTCAAACCAATTGCGAACAGTTCTGGCCCAGTGACAAGGCGCATTGTCATCCATAAAAATCCCATCGTTGTGTGGGTGCGTGAAGACCATGAATGGCTGCAAGTGATCTGCAAGCAGCTGAACATAACCATTTCCAGTCAAGGATCGGTTCAGTTGCACCAGAGGACCGAGTCCATGCCATGTAAAAACAGCCCACACCATTATGCAGCCACCACCAGCTTGAATAGTGCCTTGTTGACACTTTGGGTCCATGGCTTCGTGGGGTCTGCGCCACACTCGAACTCTACCACCAGCTCGTAACAACTGAAATCGTGACTCATCTGACCACGCCACGGTTTTCCACTGGTCAAGGGACCAGTCGATATGCTCACGAGCCCAGGAGAGTCGCTGCAGGCGATGTCGTGCTGTCAGTAAAGGCACTCGAGTCGGTCTTCTGCTGTCATAGCCCAAGGAAGACAAATTTCGCCGCACAGTCCTATCGGACACGTCCCTCGTACGTCCCACATTGATTCCTGCAGTTATTTTGGCGAAGTGTTGCGTGTCTATTAACATTGACCATTCTACACAGACGTCGGCGGTCTCGGTCGTTAAGTGCAGGTGGTCGCCCACTGCGCTGTCCATGATGGGATGGGATGCCTGAAATTTCATACTCTCGGCACACTATTGATAATGTGGATCTCAGAATGTTGAATTCACTAACGATATCCGCAATGGAATGACCCATGCGTCTAGCTCCAACTAACATTCCACGTTCAAAGTCTGTTAATTCTCGTCGTGCCGCCATAAATCACGAAAAACTTGTGTGTATGTATATATATATATATATATATATATATATGCAGGAATTGCTATTTTACAGCAGTGAAAATTAAATGTTTTTCGTTCGTAGCCGGTCACTCCGTAACTGCAGAACGTTATAACAAGGGTTATTGTGACTAGCTATTATAGTCATTAACTATCCAAATTTTTGCACAAGAAAACAATGAACAACAAAAGTTCAAAGGATATAAAAATTGTTTGACCAAATGCTAGAAATATTTTCTATAATTTCTTTTAATATTATTAAATTTACAGTAATATTTTGCTAAAATTACTGTCTATAATGAGTTTCCTTCTAATTTCTTTGAATTCAGTACACGAAGTCAAAGATTTCTGTTATGTAGTGCTGAACTGAGCCTATTTTCCCACATATACATGTTTTGTCTTTCGTCCTTCTGAATTCGTAGAGGCATTCTAGAAATCTTCCATGTCCCAATATAATTTGCACTATCATCGCGTGAAATTGTCGCTTGAAATCGCGTGAAATTTGATTCCGATATGAATTCATATGTTCAGCATCCTTAGCTCGGCATTATCCATCTCTCCTACTGCTGCATAGTTGTCTTTCTAATTTCCTTCTTTAATATTTGGAGTGAGTTTGAAATGATTTATCAAAAGGTAAATTTTATATACTTATATAAGCTTTTCCCGGAATATAAGTTTAGATCTTACTGCCATTGATTGGTCACGGTGGCCTGATTATAAGATCTTGGCTTCGGAACTGGAGGGTTTCAGGTTCGAGAATCGATTCGACCAAAGTGCTGTTGTGTAACCATGTCTGGTGCACTTTAAACTTCCACAGCATTCTCCCGTTGGCATAGTGCATGCAGAGGGGGTTCCAATTCAGGTGTCATCCTCGCAATCTAACTGCTGTTCAAAATTATAAGGTCCATCCCAAAATAGCCCTAATATTGCTTTAAAACAGGACGTTCATATGAGCCCCAGGACAGCTGATAATCTCAACTTCAGTCGATAAGTTTTTAAGTTCTACATCTAAATTTTTCATCATATAACAATTTTTCTATCCAATAATATATTATGAATGAATGCCATAATCATAGATAAGATTGAAATATATGAAACAATTTTTGATGCATATTATAATTTTTTTCTGAAGTAGATGATGTAAAGGTTTGGTTTAAAAAAAGATTAATTCATGACGATGCTAAGGGCACATCAATAATAATTCCTTCAGAACTGTGTTTAAATTGTGGACAATAAAATGTATTAATTATTGTGTTACAAAAAAGGCAATAATTAACATTTTTTAAATTGAATACAAATTAATCTAATACAGGAAGAATTTTTGAATACAAATTAATCCAATAAAGGAAATATTTTTGAATGCAAATTAACCCAATCTTAATAATCTTTTAAAGGTCACAAACTAGAGAAACATTTCACAAATAATTACTCAGGAAATTTTTTTATATCGGCATTTCTTTCCGCTTTTCTTTATTATTTTTATTTCAACATGAATTTTTTTGCATCAATAAAAAAAAACAACTTAAAAGCTTTTTACGTAATTGAAAAAAGCGAGGTTTATTTCATTTTATGCCAAAGCGAATAAATTAACTCAAGATAAAATGATCGCAATTTTTTCCGCCGAATTTAGATAATATTGAAATAAAAGAGATTTGAAAGCAAAATTCATGCTTACTAATTTTTGGTTTCTGGTTGTTTCAACTTAGTTTAGAGGTCTGTAGAAAATGAAACTTCTTTTCTCTCTCCCCCCCACACACATATTTATTTATATAAATTAAATCCTAGTTAATTTCTAAAGTTTTATCTTAATTCTGCCCATATTAATTTTATAACAAGAATTAATGAAATGTATAGTATTTTCATTCGTATTAACAAAGTACGAACGAATTATTAAAAATAAAATTCGTGTTATTTATACCAAATGGGGATGGTTAAGTATAACTAAGCCATAAATTCTAATTGTTAAAAGTCATTAATTCTTTTTTGGAATAAGTCATGGGTTTTTTTAACCTAAAAAGAATGATTTCAGCCAGTTTTATAATCATTGATAAAAATAATTTTCAGATCAGAGTTTTTTTATTAGTTTTTGTCTCTTAATTAGCACTGGGGAAATAAAAAGTCTAAATGTTTCATTTGTTTCCTTTAATAAAGAAATATCTAATTAATTTTAGGTGAACACCTTTTATTTTTACGATTATTACAGTGTATTGGCTATTATATTTAAACTTATAATTATTGCACATCGAGAAATGCGTGTATTAACTGCAGTTTGCTGTACTTAGAGATAATTTTTTATTGTGTTTAGGTTAATACACTTAGAAAAATGTTAATTTTTGTAAAACGCATGTATTATAATTTAGTAAATATTAAATGGCTATTGCCTCATTAAATTGGGAATGTACACCCCTCCTGTAGCTTGGAAAGTATCATGGATATATTTTTGGTACTACAATATCATGTTCAACGTTTCTTAAAAAAATTAGACAATCCGAAATTTATCTGTTACCTGAATTTTCATTGTTTCAATATCATGAGATGGTATGACGAAAACCTTTTTGACCTAAAAGAAAATACACACACAAAAGAAGTGATGTCAAGGAACTATGAAGTGGTCATCGAGGTGGATGCATAACTTATGTCCATTCCATTTCCCAGGAAATTATTTGCCTAAAAGCAGAATAACGTACATGGCACGTAACGTAAGTCTTGGTATCTGTTGAAGGAATGACTTATTTGGTTTCATTAAAGCGCAAAGTTTTTTTTTTTTTTCATTGATATCATTTTATTAAAAATGTTTGATTCAACGAAAATGGATTAATAATATAAACTTTCTTGACAAGAAAAGTAAAAACATTGTAGCTTTGAATGAAGAAATAAGGAATTCTTGTATTTAATGGATATTTTAGGCCAGATTTTTAAAACGAGGTAATGATTTTCCCTTTAATCAAATTTATTAAACAAGGTAATTGTTAATAGTGATTCTTTAAAAATTATAAATACAAGGAAAAGAATAAAGAACCCGATGATTCTTGATTTTAGAAGCCACAACATATACACTGTCTACTTTAACACAACTCCAATAACTAATTCCTAAATCGTTAGATATAGGTATAGAAAATTGAAAAAATGCTTTGATTGATGTAAAAAATTCCGTCTTGTATTGTTTTATTCCCTTAATATATTTATAAAAAATTACGAATAAAAAATTATATTCAGTTTCCCTAATCTATTTATCATGTGTAGTAATATATTTAGGCTACACTTATGTTTTAAACAAACAAACAAACAAATTAACTACTACTGTGTTTAAAGTTGATAAAATGATTAAATTTCGAATTTCATTATCTTAAGAATCGTTGTTTGGAGAGGATTATAACATATTGACACATTGGATAAGCAACACACATTGACTGTGGTATTTTTTCAAGACTATCTTTGAAATAGTCTTAAAGCTATGATATACAAGGTTTAGCAACCTTAATCAATTCTGGACCTAGAAGATTAATATTAAAAAAAATGCTAGCTTTAAAATTATTTTACTTTATATAATTAACTAAGTAACTGTATAAAATGTTAGATATAGTAATATTTTCAGCAATATCTTCTTTCATTTAAACACCATAAAATATATTTCTAAGCAAAAATTAATTAATTTTTTTCTTGAAAGTGTAGATATAAGTGTAAAATTGAAAGTGCAAATCTAAAGTAAATATTGTTTAAAAAGTCTAAATCTATAGTAAATGTAGATGAATATCTAGTATTCTGAAGTATTTATTCCGATGATGATTAGATGTTGCCCAAAATTAGCGTTACACAGGTCAAAAGCTCATAATCTAAAAAAAAGTTTTTAAATGACGGTCAAAGGTCTAGCTGTTCAAAAAAATAATTCTATAGCTAGTATAAAATATATGGAACAAGTGGTAAGAAAATCTACAAAAATATATTACTATAAGTTTGCCAGTTTTTTTACCCATAGAAGGAAACGAAACCATCGTTTTAGTGACTAAGAAAAAAATAATAATCCAGCACTGAAAGAAATAAGTATGAAATGAAACTCGGCTTCTGTATTCAACAAGTTTCATTTTTTTTCTCCCAAAGTTCTTTGATGACTCCTTACATTTATAACTGACAGAATAACATTCTTAGAAAAAGAATCCCGTGATTTATTCCCTCTCTTGGGAAGAGGATCTGAAAAGAACTGAATGAAAGCATCACGAATAATACAGGAAAAAAAACTTTTTGTTATGATGTGCAAGAATAGTATAGATATTGAGAGGAAATGTTATTGATCAAAATAATGACTGAAGAATTAATGATCGGTTTCAAGTATTTATTTTCTATCGATTGAAAATAAATGAGATGAAACGACGAAAAAATGCATTTAATTTTAATCATTAGAAAAATTTCAATTTTGTACCTTTTTGCTTTTTTAATGATCTTAAGCCTTGTTATTTTAATAAAGTTTTTTTTTGAAACCAGAAATCTGTGCTCGATACTAAAAATTTGAAATAATGGGGTGAGTAATTAAAATTACTATTTAAAATTAAACAAAAATTACTATTTAAGTTTTTACTTTAAATATTTGACGAAATTGTAAGTAGAGAGAAAGGTTCAAGCTCATATAATGAAGAAGTAAGTATATAGTTTCATAAATAGAACGAATATTTAGAAATTTATTTGCTAAGAAAATCATTAAGATAAATCTTAAGTACTTAATACTTAGAAGAAGTTTTTTGAAATTTCTCATACTCAAAAATATTAGCAATCCAAATGGCCACAAAAATCTGTTAGTTGATTAATAAAGATAAAAATCAATTGATAGAATTATGTTAATTTATCTTCATTGAGGTTAAGGATTTGAATTGCACCAAAGCATGAATAAGAGAAGAGAATTGTCTTTATTTTAGGAATAAAGATTATTTCAAATTTCAAAATAATTCTTATAAAAAGCTTTAGAATTCTAATACTGCAAATAAAGCAAATGTTCTTCTATCAGGTAATCGATCTGTTTATACTTACAGATAGTTAATACTATTAAAGACATAAAATTGATGAAGAAATTTGACATTTTCTCAATGTATCAGATTGATATAGATGTTATATCACTAAGCCATTGAGATATTATTATTGATACCCATGTTATGTCACTAAGCTGATAAAATATTACCATTGATTTAGATATTACATCCTTAAACCGTTAGAGTATTGTTATTGATGAAAATGTTATATCATTAAGCCATTAAGATATTACTCTTGATACATGTTATATCACTAAGCCATTTGGATATTAATATTGATGTAGATGCTATATTATTAAAACATTAATCTGTCATTTATTACTTGATTGATTCAAGTTGAAAAGATCAGCAAATAAATTATATGCATTCAACTAACGTCTATTACATATTGTGCTATTGTTTTATAACGTCATGATTTTCATAACCAAAAAATAATAACTTAATAGTTCTTTTGCTACAAATTATCTGCTTTACATAAATGTATATTTTAAGTTTAATTTTGAACTTTGTGGTCATCAGCTGTTTGATAAACAAATTAATATTAAAATTAATTTTACAATGTTGGATATCTTTGATGAACAATATCTTGTTGTTCTAAATGAAAGAATAGTTTTAAATAGAATTTGCATAATAATAATGGTGTAATCTACGTACGTAAAGCTATGCATGAAATTAATTGGAAAAATCAGTCCAGTTATTGAGAACAGAGACTATGTTTTATAATATTTCTCAAAACTGATGAGTGGAAGAAAGCATATAAGCATCAAATAAAATAAAGATCATCAAATAAAACCTTCAAATAAAATTTAAAAAATCCAAAATTGCTAGAGTGTTTATGGCAGAGGAACTCTGTTGTGATTTTTTCCACAGTTAATGTGCAGTTAAATAGTACTTTTGAGAATTCTTCTAAAAATGAAGGTAGAGGGAGAGGCGACCATAAATAATATAACAAGAAGTCACAGAATCTCATGAAATAAAAATTGTTGAAATCGGTACAATAATTGAGTCTGGAAAATTATTTAGTTTGTTTTCTTAATAACTTTAATTTAACAGTCCTTGGCGATCAATCGGCTTTGAAAAGAAAATCCTTAAATACAAGATAATTCTAATGGCTTATATATATAAAATATTTCAAAACTTTAACTTTTGATATAGATATATAACTGAAAGTATCGTATCTTATTTTATACTGCTCTGCTCATTTTATCATGTATTTGCACGACTTTTGTATATATATTTTTATTTTCACGAATGTCACAGGAAAATACAGTAGTGTATAAAACTGAACTCTTAAAAAATTCCCTCCATTGGTTCATAACTGAGTTAAATTTCAGGTATAAATCGAAAAACATTTCAAAATTTTTGTCATAAGCATTTCTTATACCGAAATCTTCATACCTTAAGATTTCGGTATAAGAAATGCTCAAGACAAGACGAATCTTCATATCTTAATCATAAGGTGGGTGGCCTGGTGGTAAGGTCTCTGCTTCGAAACTGGAGGGTTTCAGATTCGAGACCCGATTTCTCTTAAAAACGTCGTTAAGAGGGTTCTAGGGGAAAGCCCTAGTGTTGTTTTATAATATTGTAGACAATATACAATGACGTTAATATAATTAATTTTAACTGATCATAAGCATTTGGAAAAAAATCTGAACAAAATATCGATAGCAAAACAAAAACAATTGAGACGTATGATAAGAATTATTGTTAAGAGATGGTAAATAGAAAATAAACCACTATTACCATAACTAAGTATAATATTTAATAAATACGAGTTTCCAGAAAATGAATTTTTGGTGTTTATCTTCTGAAAACAAACACTCCAAGCTTTTGTAAATTACTCGTTCCTCAACTCATATTTAGAATTGTATTATTAAGTCAACCAAATTAAATTTAATCCTCAACGAGTGAAACTCATTTTAGTAATTAATATTTGATTATCCATCAGGGAATGGGAGAAATCGTTGTCTCTTTTCAAGGAATTAATTTCACATTTTTATTAACAGCATAAAATTATTGGGCAGTAATTCTAAACGTAGCTTTGCGATGCAATTGTTTTAGAATAATGATTTTAAGAGCTTGATGGGATCGTGACTTAATTTTCATTTTATTTCTAGAACGCTGGATCTTCATATGGTTTAGCCGGGAGACAAACGATTAAATCATTCGTAAATTCCTGAATTCTTGTGCAGTGGAGCAAGCCGTAACCTTAACATTGATGTTCATAATTTAATGCTTAAATAATTATTTTAAAGTAATTCGTGTTTAAATTGTGGTAACTTCTAGCGAAATATGCACTTTTCCATTATACGAGCGTCAGATGTCGCTAAAATGAGCCAAACGCGAATCAAATCGCCAAGCGAAGCAATTGACAAATCAAATATCGCCCATGTGAACAAAGTCACCGAGGGTAACTTCGTGAAACTTGACGTAATTTTGTATTTTTTAAGTCTTTTAACTTTTCTCGACTAACGATTATTTGGCGACTTTTTGGCGATATTTTCGTTGAGCCAGAATAACGGAAAAGTACAGCAAAATTCAGTACGACTAGAATTAAAGTATCTCAGTAGCGAACATTAAAGAATAAATAAATAATTCAAAAATGAAAAGAATGGAAAAAAAAAAGTTTTTATTATTCTGCTGAAATATACGGGGTGTTTATAAAAGAACACCAGAATGTTGATGTACATTTTTTTAAACTGGATCATGAAACTAGGTTATTATATATATATATATATATATTACCCGCGACTTCGTTCGAGGGGATATTTTGATGTATATGTATGAGGACTGACTCTGTGATCAACAATCGGCACTAGTCTAAAATCGTCTGCGAGTGAAACGACAATGTCGCCCATCACCACCTGGTTGCCACGAATGTCCTACAAGCTGTGGTTTAACGCCTATATACTCTTTAGTCCCATACTATTAACTTGCACTGGTACAAAAGGATTCCCTGGACGCTTTCTTTGGTCTGTTAATGGTTAGGTCATGTGAGTGCCATATCTTTTGAAAACGCATCTTTGAATTGGAACGCATCTTTGAATTGGAATCTTTGAATTCAGCTGGAGGAGGTTTGATAGTGCGCAAGCGCTTACTAATTGCAAACAGATCAAGCTACTTTCATAGCCAAATCTTTATTACTTTTTTTCGAAAAATTAGATTTGCATTTTCTGGCCATTTCGAAAAACTATCAAGTAATGACAAATAAAAAAAAAATTAAACCAACCTAAAAACAATATATTTAAAAGTAGAAGCATATATGAAAAATATATCTAACATAAATACAATTTAATAAAAAAACCACACTGCTAACTTAAGAATAATTTATTTACATTCCATACCCAAAGTAAAAAAAGCAGCAAATCAAGGACGTGCTTCTTTAAAATCAAGTCAAATCTATTTTACTTATCTATCGAGATCGAGATAGATACAATAGTATAATACACATAATTTTTAAATTTTTACTTTAAATGAAAATACAGTTATCAACAATTACTCGAGAACTTTCAATGCCAGTTGGCGTAACGCAAATACTTGACTTTCCTAAGCCAGTTGGGGTAATGTAATGCAGATTAGAAATTTTTTATTTCTTTTATTATGTTTTCTTTTAATTTAAAAATACTTAAGAGTGAATCCGAAAGATTGATTAATTAATTAAATTTGATTTTAAATACATCAGACACTAAGAAAATAAACCGAATCGTTTGAAATAATCGGTCAAAATCATGCTAAGCCTAAGCTGATTACTGTTGGAAAAAAACAAAAACTAAACTGGAGCCTTACTCATCTTTAGCGGAATTTGGCCTCAGATTCTTGGCATGAAAGTTAGTTTTTAATTAATAAAAAAATTAACCACTCAATTAACCAAAATAAAAAGAATTCTATGTTCTATTCCTGAGTATATAACCTATCTTTGTGCTAAATTTCATCCAATTCCGCTCAGACGTTCTGGCGTGATGTAGTTACAAACATCCATCCGTCCAAACATCCAAACTTTCACATTTATAATATTAGTATAAATGTGCAGATATCCTACTGGATAAAAATCATCAAATTTTAGAAAAAAAAACGAATAAAATTTTAACTATTAATATTTATGCCTGTTTTTTTAGCTTTCCAAATCTGGCTTTCTTTTCTTTTAGAAATAAAATGACCTATTTAGATTAGTATAGTGTGACAAAAGTCAAACCGGAACTCTTAATTCGAAACCGGAAGTTGATTCAAAATCTCGATATTTCAAGGAATTTTGATGTTAAAAAATTATTAAAAATGACTAGAATAATAAATATATGACTTTTATACCTGATAATAAATATATGCGGGTATTATTTTTAATTTGCTTCATTGAAATCGGCAACAAATTTATTGTACTGAAGTTCTTTTTGCTTCTTTTCTCCATATTAATGAGGACTTTTCAAGTGAATTGTTTATGATTTTTTTTCAACTTCAAACCACTTTTTTGCTTTTTCAAAAATTTATTTTTTTCAGTAATAACAGTTTGTGTGTCACAATTTTTGTCTAGATTTAAGTAACTCTTAAAGATGTTTTTGAGTATAGTTTGCAATAATATTTTCATTGATGTAAATAAGATCCAAATTGTTCCCATTGCTTCTACTAATTATTTTATCTGGTTTTTTTTTCTTTCATTGTTGATGATCACGATGTATTGACTTATTTCTCCGTCTTTATTAATAAATAGTTGCCTCTGGGAACCAGCTGGTTTTATAGATGATTATATTTTAATTTCAAGCCTATATATTATAAAACAAAAAAAAAAAATGAGAATCTATAACTTCATTCATTACAAGGATGTAATACGTGGATGCAAAGTAACAACTGACGCATATGACAAGTATTCTCCCTATCTTCTTGGATTGTACCTTTTGTAATGTCATCTGTTTTTGCAATATGAAGAATCAACTTTTTAAGTGATCCTGCTAATATTTTGAGTTATAATAAATGTGAAAGATTTTTTTATAAGGCATTAACAATAATTTATGTTCCATGATGTATTTATCATATCTTCATGATGTATATTAGGATTTTAAAATTTTGCATTTTAGATTTTTGCCACCATTTGTTTTCTCCTTTTTAATTCGTAAAATAATTAGGAGCTTTTAAAATCTTATTTTTATAATTTCATTCTCTATTATACAAAAATATTTATGATTATAATTATTTCAAAATCTTGCGATTAATTTTTCACTAATTCATTTGTACAGAGGTTAAAATTAGAGAAAAAAAATGAAGTAATTAATAAATTTTGAAAATTTTAAATTATTTTCATTAAAATTATGTATAATTTAGGGTCTGTAGTGCGAAATAGAAATTAGTGAAAACACGATTGCAAATTTCTACTTTAAAAATTAACAAGAAAGGGAAAACTGTGCAAAATCAATTGGAACAGTAAAAGCAGCATGAATCACGCTATTGCAGTATTTGCTTTTATTAGTCAAAAATAAAGTATTAAAATGCGAAGTATATTAGAGTAATTCTTTCGGGGTTTCAGGCTTTTTTACAGTTCTTTTGTGGTCATAAGATTAAAAAAATTTTAATTTCTTACTGAACTGAAAAAAGAACGTTTTCATACACCATATCTTATTTCAAATTCGTACTGCTGCGCTTTCATGAAAAAAAAAAAAAAAAAAAAAGACATAACGTGATACATTTGATGAAGAAATTTAATAAAATTACTTAAACAATTGCCTTTGCTCCAAAAGATAACTGGAACCTTAATGGAATTGGGAATTTTTTGGTGGAGTATAATTTAATATACTTTAAAAAAATAACTGCTATCAGAAGTTCTAGAGGGCTTCTTTTTGTTTTAATTTGGAAGATATTAGGCCAAACAAGGTTAAAACGAAAAATTAAATAAAGTCATTTGAAGATAAACGTTCGAGTAAAACGCATTAAGTACTTTCGTAGAAGAATTTTCCAGTAACTGCCATTTATTTCTTTCATGATAAAGTATAAAACAAAGCAATTATTTCCTTAATAAGGGGTCATCTATTTTTCCAAGTAATTTTTTAAAATTATCTCTTTTTTTGTCAGAAATTATTGAATTATATTATTAGAAAAACTCGCTCTGATTCTGTGCCAAATATCTAGTTATAGTTTTTGCTTTTTTAAAACTTAGGTAACCACACAAAAACATTTATATTACAGTTGATTACAGACTTTTATACTGAGAAATGAGGCTTGCTTTTCAATCGGGTAAGAAGTGGCTTAAGTCAAAGAAGTAAAAAAAAATAAAAATAAATGAAGTGGAAAATTAGTTTTTCTTTGTCAATTTTATATTATTTTTAGATGGTTTCTTATTGAACATTATATAGAGCTGAAAATTTTAATTACATATGTACCTAGGATTTTGCTACATTTACTTTAGGCTAGTTTAGTTATATTAACGTCTCGGTTTAAAGCAACACGAGGACTATTTTGGGACGGACATTGTAATTTTGAACCACGGTCAGATGACGAGGAAGACACTTGAACTGGTACCCCCCTCTCCATACCACACCAGCGAGAGGACGTTTGGCCTGATAGATTTAACGTGCAAGAGACCCCCTCACACGACGTTTCTTCGGTGGAAGCGAGTATCGAACCTGAAACCCTCCAGTTCCGAAGCCGAGACCTTACCGCCAGACCACCGCGACCTTTACTTTAGGGTAAAAATTTATGAAAAAATAAATATTAAATATGGTAATTATTGGCAGATGTGAATGCGTGCAAGTTGTAGACACATTTATCTATAAAATATTTTTATAATTTGCTGTTTTTGTAAGCATATTCATTAGCAGTCTTTATAAGAATATTCCCCAATTAAGTGTAATTATAAGGCCTATGTAATTTTGATGCAGATTGAATGTAATGATGTGTTGTGAACATTCTTAGGTGCTTTATCACGTAATAAAGAATTACTTGTTTTACTAATATTGATATGCTACTCTCAATAAATTGTTTTATGAATATTTGAAAACAGTTATGAACTTTTTCTCTTCTTATAAATTGCATTAAGTATCAACGTTAATGATTATAGGTTGGTATACAACCAGCGAAAGGAGTCATGCTGCCACATACGTGATTAAAAATTTTGTAGAATGCTCTGTGGATCGAATCAAATAATTCAGAGTTTCCTACCTTGGAAGATATCTATTTCTTGGATAGTACAAGGTGACTAAAAATATTATTTTTCAAAATCTTAGTAAAATTTTCATTAAAAAATATATTAGAATTATAACTCTTCCGTCAATAAAAGCATATTATTTTGAAAACAACATTTTAATTAGAAAAAAATATAGTTTTTGAAAATAATCACAACTGTAAGTTTTTTTTTCTGTATAAAGATATGCCCGATTATAACGAAAAATCGCTAGAATTGTTCAAAGTATATTTTATAACAATACTTTTCCCCTTTTCATTGTTTTAATTACATGTTTTATACATATTCGTGTTTCAATAATAGTAAATACCTTGTTTATATGCTTATTATCTTTGCTATAATTAAGAGTAACATTTAAAAATAATATATAGTCTGATAATTAGGCTAGACATATTATCATGTGAAGATAACACACACACACACACACACACACACAACTTGAATAATAATTAAAAGAAATAAATTTACACGTATTATTTCTAGAAATGGAGAATCTTTTTCTGCAATAAATTGGTGAATAAGAAAATGCAGATTCTTCAGATTATCACTTATAATTACAAAAGGTCTTACAATAGGAATTAAATCTCTCATCAAGAAGGATAAAGAAACGATTAGAAATAGCTAGAAGGACATCAATGCATTAAGATCATTCTATTCTTTGTCAATTTTTTATATTATTTAAATAATGAAGATTTTTCTTTTATGAGAGTCTGCTTCTCTCATTCATCGTTTCTTTAATGCAGAGTAAAGGAAATGAATTAGCAATTCTTAATGGACATTTGCGATATTTTTTTCAGATTCATTGAGGATTTCATTATTAAGCGCAAAAAGAGCTTAAAGAATTAAATGGTCTGATATGTAGAAGTCCTTTGTATTCGTAGACATTTTTACGCTTTACAAAGAAGAAACAGAATTTTTTCTAAATCTCATTTCCTGAGAATCTACAATATATAAAGTTTCTAGATCAATATAAAAACTCTAAATGGCTCATTGATTAATAATAATTTAATAATAATCAACTGTGTATAAATTAGAGAATAAATAAATCGGCCTTTTTTATTTTCTTCTATAATTTTATCTTAAAATGAATTTATAAAATCTGTACGTCAATTTTTCTGAAAGTGAATAATTTTAAATTTGCATGTTTCTAAATTGATTTTTTGACCTCGAATATTGCATTTTCAGCCATTATTCTTTTCCCTATAAAGACAATTAAAAAGAATGTATTTTTCTAACAGTAAAAAAAACTAAATTAAATTCAATTAATTTTGTTGGATGTTCATAAAATGCAAAAGAGAATCGAATATGCTTCAGTTTTTATAAAATTTGGAAATGAAATAAATTGTATTATTTATCGTCTGCAAAGTCTGTTATTAATTTTATTATATGTAGTCTGCAAAGTCTGTTATTAATTGCTTTATTTATCGTCTGGTATAGAATATAGTAAACGCTTTATTGCTTTAATTTGAATTTTATAAACATTTTAGTTAATACACATTCGATTTAATGGGAATATAAAACGATTTCTTTTTATTCTCTTATTGTAAGATAATCAATTTATAAAACTACACTAATATTTATTTTACTAACTACAAGATATTTAATCTGAACACTTTATTTTTTCTTTGCAAACAATAATATATTATCTAATTATTTATCGTCTGTTTTTGAATATAGTTAATTCTTTATTTCTTTAATTTGAACTTTAGGAACATATATAATTTTACTGCTAAAGATGAATTAATGGGAATATAAAACAACTTTATTATTCTTATTGTAAGATAGCCAGCTTATAAAATTAAACTACATTGTAACTGATATACATTGAGGCAAAATATTTACTCTGTCTTATTTTTTCTTTTTGGTAGAAAGGTTTATACCTTACTTTTCTCTTTCTAGGCATTTTAGAAGCATTAATTAATAATTTATTCTGTAGTAGCAATGACTGCTCTGTTTATGCCTTTTCTTAGATTAATTCTTTAATGTGGTAATATGTAGCATATGTTATTTATTTATTGGAAATAAAATTTGGATATGTTTAGAACATTCTTTTTACTTTATATCAATTGTATTCTACAAAAAAAATTACGATTATTATTTAACGATGGTTTAATATATTTACCAAGGTTTAAATAAAATGCAAGACCTGTTTGTTTGTATTTAGGTCGAATTCAATATTAGAGGACCATTTGTTAGAAGCCAAATTTCCTCGTATAATTTGCAGTGTTATAATTAAATCTACCAGTGATTCAATATAAAATACACCTTTCCAGTGACTGGCACATCTTATTTAATTTCTTCCCTTCAAATTTTATTTTCGAAATTTAATTTTTCTTTCCTGAATTACATTATAGACATCCTTTTGTATCTCTTCTAAATTTCACTGCAGACATCGATTTCTTTTTTATTCCTTTCAAAATTGAATTATAGTTGTCGCTTTTTTTGCTAAATCGCATTATAGATGTTGCTTCCTTTTTTTTCTTTTCTAAATTGTGTTATAGTTTCCGATGTTTAATAGAATGGTCTTTATAGATCCATTATATGGAATTTTTTTTGTTAAAATAGATAAACATACGCCCTTAATCAAATAAAAAAATATTTAGTTTATCTGAAATAAGCTAAGACGAATCTATAGATTGCTGAATATAAATTTCTGTTACTTACAGAATTAAAAGAAAAACATTGTTTAATTATTTCCTATAACTGATTTTGTCCTAAGCTGTTTTCGAAGGTTTCTTTGAGGATTTAATTCTATCCCTACAGGCCAATTCAATTACCAAATTTGAAGAAAACTCAATTGATATTCCAAAAGCGTATTTGTGTCCATCAAATCGGATCTCTCTTGAGCGTTTAAGAGATATCATCGTTATCGAACAGGAATTTAGCGCCTATAAAAGTCCGACTTCTAAATAAAGTACTTCAGTGATTTTTTATTACATCTGGTGCAGATTTTAGTAATATATTACGTTTGTCTATATCAAATATAAAATCAGGTTAAATTTTCTAGATGGCCGAATCTTGGAATTCCTTTAACTTTTCAAATCTTCAAAACAAAAATTCATTTTTTAAAGCGATTTTAATTTAATATTTGTATAAGTAGATTAAAGTATCGAAATTTTGACACTCTAAACTAGCAAAAAGTTTCTGAAAAGTTGGTTTTAATACATCTCGAATAAAAAAATTGCTTAGCCGAAATTTAAATATAACTTTATAAAAATACTGAAAAGAAAACAAAAATGATTACACGGTTTTTACATAGAGTCCAAATAATATTTAATGAAAGGAACGAACATCTTTTAAAATTACCCCAGATTTTAGATTTATGAAAGTAATATTTGATAATTATATATTTTGCCTGTTTAAAAATATGGTCCGAATTATACAAGATGATATGTTTTACTATTAATTCTTAAAAAAAATTTGCTTTGGAAGAAATTTTAGTTTAATTTTGAATTATTAAGGATTTGATCATAATACAGGTAACCATACTGATTTACTACAGATAGTTTTAAATTGAAGCATTAATGAAATTTTTTGTTGCAGCCGTTGTAATCCTACAAAAAAAATGGCACAACCCCTATTTATTCGAATATTAGAGAAAAACTGAATATTTTTAAAGGAAATTCTTTCCTCTCATACACTATTTGTATTTCAAAATCATAAAATACAAATAGTGTATGAGAGATGCCTGTCCGGCTGTTATATAAGTTAAAATATTCAAATAAGTGATGCCTGCTTATTTAGATAAAACAAAATTAAGGATAAAGAAAATCTTGCAAATGTAAAAAGGCATTATTTTCTGGAAAGACAAAGAATATTGTTTCCCAGATTTTGGCAATGGTCAATTTTGTTGAAATTCACCTCATAAATGGATGTGGAAATGGTTAAAATTTGATAAAACTAGTGCCAGCTAATTTAAAGTCGGAATTTGTTATATACGTAAGCAATTTGAAAGATCGCTTGAACTCTACGTATGATGAATTATTTTCCATGATAAAAAGGTTTCATAGAAAATAATTTCTTTGAACCTACAAATATTTTATTAAAAAAAATTAAGGACTTTCTATGTATTATTAGTGAATCTATATATTTATGAACCGATTTGCTGATGGTAAGATTAATAATTATTGTATAAGGAATCATTTGAGTTTCTTTACTGGGAATAAAAATTAGACTTTCTTTTGAGAATAAAGCATTTTGAAGTCGAAAGTCTGCGCCACTCTTGAAGAGAACTATTTACTGTGTTACGAAAACGGTTATTCACAATATAAGTAAATCTAACAATGGTTAAAATTCTAGAAAAGTTTCGCTCAAAATTTATTTTGGTTATCAAGCCATTATATCATATGATTGCAATGAAATAATATAAAATTCTTTGTCCTTTGTTTAATAGAACGACTACTTTAACATCCAATTAGGTGATATGTCATATATATTTTTTAAGCATTACCATCCACAACAAAAACAATTTTCCACTTTCAAGCATAAACAAAAACACAACGACCAATGAAACCAAAATAACAACCCGACCATAGATACTTGTTACAAGTATTTCCCCTCCCTTTCAAACAGTCCCAAAATAATTGCACACTTATTTTTTTCCATGGTTTCAAATACTGACACACATACTTGGGGTAACACAGATCTCCTTATTAAGAAACCTTCGATGCTAGCACACAAAAGATAACCAACTGCGCCCAATTATTTTAAACACATCGAACGCCAGAATAGCTTAACAAATTTCTTCACTAATATCAATAACAATAAAAAATAAAAAGGTAGAACCACATCATGGTGAATGAACCATGTCGTAGTATCTTGTGGTACACCCATTGTGATAGCTAAGAGTCGAGAGATGGGCACGTGTCGTTGCCTAGCAACGGGTGTCTCACTTTCTTCACAAAACGATCCGGATCCATTTCCCAGACGAACAAAAGAGTGGTCTTGTACGATGTATGACAGAGACAGGCGAACCTTGTAGTATTTGTTGCCCACCCCTGCACCGGCAGTTCCTTAAGCGGGTTAGTGGGGGAGGGGGAGTTATGGGGTGGTGGATCATATCCGTGGCCGAAAGAACTCACTTATCAGAAATTGCTGATGCTAGGTGCCATCAGAATGGGCTGTTAGGATGCTCGTTCGTTCCACGCGCTCCTTCTTTTTATTGTATATTTAGTAACTCCACCCCCTACCCGTGGTGGATGTCTTGGAACATGGTGAGATCGATGGCCGGCTTAGAGAAACCAATTATCTGTAACTTGTCTTTTTATGAGTCCGATGGCGTTGTAACTGGACAACCCGTGGAGTGCGGGAGAAATCCAATTCTTGCTCTAATTTGCTATATTATTTTAGATTCGATGCTTTTGAATGAGGTTTTCTAGTAAGATCTAAGGAAATATGTCAAGAGATATATTTGTAAAGATTCGGAAACAGAGAAGTTTTGTATTAATTTAATTTCTAAGATACTGAAATTAGATGAACCAACTGTAAATGAATTGAATGGCTATTTTAATATCGAGTATAGCAATAACTTTTGCTATATATTAGAATTAATTTATGCAATAGATGATATTTGTTTAAAGCATCCGATTAGATCCGGAAAAAATTATTCAAAAAATAATTTAATGTTTATAAAATTAATTTCATTTTTTATTAGTATAAGAATAAAATACCGAATAAAAATAAAATTATTTAAATGCATGTAGCTTTTGAAGAAAAAGCATATTTGGTTGCAAATTTTAACAATTTTTAAAAACAAAAATTAGGTTTATTCTGGAATTTTCTTTACAGTTTTTTTTTATTTCTCCTTGTAATATTACATATATTTTAAAGGGTAACTGAATATTATCTAAGAATTATTTTCAAAATCAAAATTTTCATGTGTAATGTATGAAATTATCTATAAAATTTTAGATTTTTTTGAACAATATTTACATTTAACAATCGTAAATTTACTTCTAGAGCATTCAATATACAATCCATTGTTAATTACGTTCTGTATTTTATAACAAGCACTAATTAGAAACTTAATTAAGACATCTTGAATATTTTATGAGGTATGACGATGCTCGTAACGTATAATTAAGAAAAAAAACTCATTCTTCTGAAAATGCACAAAATTTTAAAAAAATTCTCCTAAATAAACCTCACATAAATGTGAAAAGTTAGCTGTAGCTTGACTTTTAATTGATATAGGGACAGAATAAAGATATCACTGAAAACAGAAACTTGCCTGCTTTTTTGAAACTGCAATAAATAAACAAATACAAATTCGTGTTTTTAACCTTGTCATATACCTCAAAATATTGATTGTACTCATATTATTTTCAAAGAGAAATTCGAAATTACGGAATAAAAAGGGAAATCGTCTAGTTTATAAGAAGGGCTATTGGGCATGGGAAATCTAATTCAAAATAAAAAAGACCTAACTCAAAATGGCATATCAAAAGCAAAATAATTGATATGACCTTTTGAATTAGAATTTAAAAACACCATAATTTTAAATTAGAATTTATAAAAGCCGAATTTCAGCTATTTTAATCTAGAATTAAATCTTTCTTCAAATGTATCAATCCATCATCCTTATATGGGTGTGATATCCATAGACAAATAATTATACGCAGTCAAATGCTTAAAGGTATAGCTATTGACTATAATGTTTCATCAAAAATGAAAGAAAATAATCCTAATATATTGAAAATTTTGCTATCATTCATTTTGCATTCTATTTGCCAAGATTCTAATTACAGTTATATTAAGAATTACCATATTTAAGTTCAGAATTACTATATTTAAGTTCAGAATTACTTGGTTTAGTTTAGTTATATTAACTTCCCGTTTTAAAGCAACACGAGGACTATTTTGGGACGGACCTCGTAATTTTGAACCACGGTCAGATGACGAGGACGACACCTGAACTGGCACCCCCCTCTCCACACCACGCCACACCAGCAGGAGGACATATGGCCTGACAGATTTAGCGTGCAACAGACCCCCTCACACGGCGGTTCTTCTGGTTCTTCCTCCAGTTCCGAAGCCGAGACCTTACCACCAGGTCACCACGACCCTTACTTTAGGCTAAAAATTGATGAAAAAATAAATATTAGATATGGTAATTATTGGCAGATGTGAATGCGTGCAAGTTGTAAACATAATCTTTCACGATTCAGATAGACGACGATTAAATCTTTATTTCAGTTTAGTTTTATTAACGTCCCGTTTTAAAGGAACACTAGGGCTGTTTTGAGGACGGACCTCGTAATTTTGAACCACGGTCAGATGACGAAGACGACACCTGAACTGGTACCCCCCTCTCCACACCAGCGGGAGGACGTTTCGCCTCAAAGATTTAACGTGCAAGGGACACCCTCACACGACGGTTCTTCGGTGGAATCGAGTCTCGAACCTGAAACCCTCCGATTCCGAAGCCGAGACCTTACGTTCCAAAGTTAAATATTTCTGTTTTAAGCAAGGCATTTGATTTTGTGGCAATGAATCTTTATTTTTTAATGTATACCTTATATGCACTCCAATGTAAGGTGCTTATTTTAAGCAATGCTATAACTGATTATTTGTGAAACAATGGACTATTTATTTGCGCAAGTATATTGTATTACTGATATTATACACTTCTATATGTCACTTACTTGTGTTTAGTTTACTTTCATTGCATTATGTGTTTTATTTGATTGTTAATTGTATTTTATTCTTATATTTGTGTTTATATTTACATGCTTCGAGGATTGGAGTAAGGTTTGATTTATGTATAATCTTTTACTTACGGCATTACCTAAACAGCATTTAAGGGCAGAATAATTCTAATTCATTAAACATTTTTCTGTCGGCGTCCTGACATAGGAGTAGCAGGTCCATTTAGGGATCTAGACGTCGCTATTTCGAGTACCGGTTGGGGCAGGGTTGTTCTTGTGTCCTATCTGTATGATGTTTGGATGTGCCCCCCACCCCTGTAAAAAGGTGCTGTGCAAACGAATATGAGTGTGTTTCATTTCCATTTGAGTTATAAGTGAGATTTCTGTCTTCAGGTGCTCAGGGGTCTTTACCTTCATAAGCTACTCCACCCTTTTCCTTGGTAAGACAGACACGACATAATCATAATCAAACATTATGGTATCAATCTTTGATGTATCTTTTTTATTTAATTTCGATGAAATGGTTTTTGTGTGTATTTTGAAATTTCTTAATTTTTTCTATTTCTGCAAAACGATGCAAGCTTGCAATGCGAAATCTGACCGAAACAACTATTCTCACAGGATTAAAGGACACGGAAAATAACCAGCGTGACTTAAAAAATTCCAAATATCTTTGAAATCACGAATGATGGTGCAATTGCATTGAATCATTTGTACCCATGCCAAACAAACGACTTCATTTCATTGTGAGGATTCCCGATGTTGTTTCATGCATAATGGTATTGTTTCATTAACACGAGTGGCGATATTTTGTTGAGAAAGGAACTCGATTTTTTTATATTTCCCTTATAGAGTTGACACCCGGAAAGCACTTCGTAATTAAGGATGAGATGCTTCTGGCATGATGGTTGGACCTCGCCAACCCATTTGATACATTGATGGTGGGGGATTTGGCCCCTCCTATCAATGGCGGGACGTACTTCCTAACGGGAGGGATGTAACGCGAGTCCTTAGGACTCAATCACAGTTTCCACCAGTGTTGCTGTAGCGGAGGTCCGGTCATTCAGTATTTATTTCCGAGTGCCTTCCGGCTGGATGGAGAGTCAGTTATATGGCTTCCCTTACAGAATCTATTTATTGGTGAAATCGATGAAAAATACTTTTTCTCAAGATAGAGTGGTTCACAATTCAATACTTATTCACGTACTAAATTTAATCCATCTAGTTCATACTAATTTTAAGCTGCTTATTTTATATTCTCACAGAACATAAATACAAAAATTATTCAATAAGTAGTGTTTGCTTAGTTAAGAACAAATAAAGATTAATATTGAATTTCGTGGTAAAATTTTTGCAATGAATGTCTCATATAAAAGACACTAAAAATAATAATTCTTATTTTTTGACATTTATTACTTTCATTAAAGGTAAAGCAACGATGTGTCCTAAAACATGGTAATAAAACATTAATCATCAGTCTCCATAGATTTGTATAATGGCTTATGCAGCAAATTACCAGCTTACCAAGCGTCTGGGTTAGTCTTAGGAAACTCACAACATTTAACTATTCGCCGACGTAATGTGTCCTTAACTATAATGTGTCTTTAATCTAATTTTGTATTTTCAGTTGCTGATTACGTTGCTATCAGTACATTCTTTGTAGAGAACTCATTTCATTCCAAGTCTATATAATAGTAAAGGAAGCAGACGACTGTTTACGTTTTGTAGGATTCTTTTAACATATCTAAAAGTATAGTCAACAAAAGATAGATAATTTTCTCCAGTTTGTTTCGTTTTATCTGAAAAGTTTATAAGTTAATCTTTATTTAGTAAATAATTAAATAAAGTATTTGAAGAAAAGCAGATTTGCTGCTAAATAGAGTTGGATGACCAATACTTGGTGTGCAGATGTTTGCTTTTCCTTCCGAAGTTTTCAGGAAATAAGAAAAAGAAATAATTAAAATTATAAGGACTAGAAAATAATGGGTTTAATTTTTTTATTGAAAAAAAATCTGGATATTTTAAAGCCCAAATGGTGAATTGTAAATATATAAGACTGAGAAAAAATTATTTTCTTGATTTCTTCACCAAATTCACAAAATGTAATGAAAACAAAATCACTTTGATTAATTGATTTATTGTTGCTAAGATAATGCTATTTTCCAAGCCAGTATCAATACGAATCACATTTTCTACGCAACATAAGTTACTAAGTTGCACTGAGTTGTCGACATAGAAATTGCTTAAGAATTCAAGCCATAAGTTAGAAGAATCTGAAGAAGTAGAAAATGTTCATTTTGAACTTATGAAGGAGTTATTCAGAAAAGAAAACAAAAAGTAAAAGAAGTTTTGAGGGGTGCTCCATAAGTAAGAAACTAATTTGAATTGCTAAATTTACTAAAGCAAATACGAAAGTAGTTAACAGGAGTTTCCTTCTGCAATTTTTATTTGCACAATAGATCATGGCTTTCAAATGATGAAATATTCACAAAATTATTTGCATGCTGATTCATAGATTTTAAAATATAGTTAAAAAATTAAAAACTATGCATTTCAAATATTTAATGTTTTTACAGGGATATTTTTAAAAAAATGCATTTAATATAAGAAAAATAAACGCTGTATTTGTAGAAGTTAATTTCTAAATTTTTGGATTAAAGAACTTTATTGAAAAGTAAAGAAAAATGAAGTATTTTGAACGTCAAATCCAATTGCAGCATCGATGTAAATAAAGGTAATGAGTGTAAATGAAGAACAAGAGAAATTTTTTTAAAAAAATTATCAACTATCTCTGAATATAATTGAACTGGAGTCTGTTTTTATCTTAAATGTCTTAGACACTTGTCTTATGATACTTCGGCTGAGGAGAAAATTAACGTTCCTAATTTATCAGGAGTTCTAAATACATAAACATAGCTTGATGTGCAACATTAAATGGATTGATACAATCATAAAAAAACTATTTAATAAAAATAGATTTTTTTAAACACGTTTCTGGTTATGTGAAGTAAATCAGTACTCTACTCAGTGAAAAAAAATCAAATCTACTATCGCAAATTTCAAGTTTTGTGAAAACATTTTTATTTTTAAGTCATTACTTCTCTTAATCAATTTAAGCCTTTAACCAGTTTAAACCGATTGGAAACAATGACTTCTCTGTGGGTCTCTATCCCCCCTTCCATCTCTATCAATCTATCTATATAGATAGATAGATAGATTTTTCTAAATATCGACGCATGTGGTATCTGATCGTCCCGTGATTGCTTCAAACTTGTTTAAACTGGTTAATGGCTTAAATTAATTAAGACGATTTGTAAGAATTTAGAGAATGTATAGTTTGGAAATCAAATTGTAACATTGGTTGGTGATAAATCGAAAAATGTATGCACTATTTTCAAATAATCTTATTTTAATTAGTTGGAATTAACCCTGAACCAATAATCTTTATTGATTAAGAAAACAATATTTTAACTTTTTCCGCTTATTTTTAAAAAACTTTTGCTTTTTAAAAAAATAAATGTATAGAATAAGAGTTTAAACTCGACTAAGAAAAAATATGAGTTTAACTCGATTACTTTTACAACATTCAAATAATTGAACCTCCCCAGGCTGCACAAACGTCACGTGTTTTAACAATTCAAGAGACATACACTCTTTCGGGAATTCAGGTATTTCAAAGCTATGCTTTCTCGAAGTATAACTCATTTGATACTCTTAAGATCCGTTTGATAACAACTTCAAAGTTCCGATTGCTGAGAGTGTCTCCCATTTGAAAACAAACCAGCGAAACTAGAAAGTATTAGACTCAACACAAACGAAAGACTTATTCTTCAAACTAGAAAGCATTAGACTCAATGCTCACTACAGTCTTATTCTGGGGAACCAAAATAACCAAAAGCGATGTGAGGAACTTCAAACACAACAGAGAGAATTAGTGATGTTGGTTCTGCTAAAGCAAATACAAAGGCCGTTAATAGAGGTCGAACATTACTGGGATATTGTTCTTTCACTTCGAACCGCGAGATGTGATGATAATATTTTATTGAGTTGTTATATCTTTGCGGGTAATCTCTTGCAAGGAGCGCAGTAATTTCCTCCCAATTGAACTTTGGGTTGATTAAATAAAGAAGTAATAAAGAGGTACATTAAGGAAAAGTCTTACATGTAACTGTGTTTCATTATATATGATTACATGGCGTGTGCTTCATTACTGAAATTATAATCCATGGTTATTGGAAATGAGTTGATACGAAATTGGATGATGATTCGGCTGTTATTTTAATGAAAGATGGTTTTATTAAAAGAATGAATTGACGTTTCAGAAGAATTGAAAGTAACAGTAATGTTGCTATTGTACCATAAAATAAAGCCGTTATTTTGGTTTTATCGACATTAAAAGATTCTTTTCAAAGTTTTAAAATTTAAAATTAAATTTTAATACAAAATAGGTTTACTTTATTACGTTTCTTGATGAAAAAATTTGGGAATTTTGAAAGAAAAAAATATAAAAATAGGAAAAATATAAAAATTTCAAATAGAAACTATATAATATTAAGAATTTTACATAAAATTCTGAATTTGTTAAAAGTTTAGGTAACTTAACAACTAGATGTTAACATTTGGAATGTATAAATAATTCTTTTTATTGATAATCGTTAAAATTTACCAATATTATATTTTTAGAAATCATTAAAATATTATTTTTTCGGTAAGGAATTTTTTACTTCATAGATTTGATAAGTCGCATAAAAAGTTCACATTTTCTGGAATGGGACGATAGCATTGCTCTGTTAATAAATGACATTCGCTATGTGTGAGCTTTATTTTTATGTTCTTTCTGCGAAATTGTTATATGGATAGATTTTATCGAAATTATTTATAATTGGCACATATATATTTCAGAAAGGAAGAATGTGCAACCGGGAGTGGTTTTTTTTTTGAAATTTTAATTGATTGCGAATTTTGCAATTTTGAATTTTCTTGGACGAAATCCTTAACAGTTTAATGCTCAATACTTTCATTTAACTCTATTTGAAAATTGTATTTTTAAAATTACAGATTTAAATGCCAAACGATTTCTTTCTGTATTTTGACAATTAATAAAGTTTTATTTTTTTTGTATAATTTTCAACCATACATTTCGGAATTTTCAAATTGTTTTCAATGAAAATAATTTGAATTTTTATTAATTCAACAAAGAAATTCAAATTATTTTCATTCTTTTATCAAATATTGAATCGCTTACTTTTCTGCACAAGAAATATTTTTTATTATTATCTGGATAGTTTATATGAAGAATAAGAGACTTATATTGCTACGATGAACAACGTAAGTCAAGGAGTTGAATTATTCCAATTCTCATATTTCTAATAGCAGAATAATGCCATAGGACTCGATTGAATTATATATTCATATCGCGAATAATAATACGGACGTATGTGTTGGCGCTATACATTCTAAACCATTTTATCTATAATTATCTAATTTGGCATATAGATATACTTTAGAGGTTGGGAAGAGAATTAAAAAATATAGCTAGAATTCTAATGAATTAAAGATGAATTGTATTGCATTTCTTCAATAACTTACAAAAATATTATTGTGTATAGATAAAGTTTCACCATTTTGAAATTTAAATTTTTTCAATGATACCAAATTTTGAAAAATTTTCTTAAATTTTGGAGTTTTTTTAAAAAAAATATATATTTATGATTATTTTGAAAAATGTATCCTATTGCTGCTTCAAATTTAAACAGATTTCCTTGTTCCTTTGAGCATTTAATTGTGTGGCGTTTTTTCATTCTTGAAAGCTAAAAAAGAAGGATTTTGTCCAATATCTTTGTAGTTTACAAGACAAGACAAAAGGTAAATTTACAATATCGTGAAATTTATAAGAAAAGATGAGCCGGACAGTAATGTTTTCAACAGCGCTATGATTTCATGGGTTTGTCTTCTTGTTTTAAAAGCTCATGTACACAATAAAAGAATTTAAGCAAAACGATCAGCAAGGCTTTAATATCAGATCATTTGGCGAAATACTACACATGAATTTATACTAATAGATTTAGCTGAAATTAAATATAAGCAAAATTGACGTTGAATCAGTTGGCCGCCAATGGCGACTAGTTCATAATAAAGAAAGTAAGCATAAATTTAATAAGATGGCAGTTTTAATGTCTATTACAATCAGATTATTAAACAAACGTTTGACAGAATAATGAAATCACTTATACAGGAGATAATTTTTCCAGTGGCGTTCCGAAAATGTGTTTTGTCACTTGATTTTTTTCCAAAAAAAGTGGATTGTAAAGTGAGAAAACATATTGCAGCAACCAAAGACAATATAGAGTGAATAGACGGATATAGTGAAGGCGGAGAATCAACAGAGCGAGTGTTGAATGTGAAAAAACGGAGAAATGCATCAGACTGACGCAAAACCGGATCAAGAAAACATTTCCAAGCGGAAAAAACGACCCAGTACAAAATACGTCGTCTAGGAATACATTATTCTGATTTTTTTTCTTACCCCTTTGTAATTTTTGCTCTTTAGTACTGATTTATATTTCCTCATTATTAATATCAATGAATCGAGTTATGCCTTTTTATTTTCTCGTATACGTATGTTTCCTCATCATAAATATTATAGAATCTAGTTATGCTTACAAAACGAAGAGAACTATATAGATAAAATCGGTACAGAAATTGAAAATATATAGTGTGGACGCCCATCAAATTTTGAGGCGAAACCAGCAATGTATTGATTGTCTGTTAGTCTATCCTTTCAGAGTAATGTAAATCCTATTGTTAAAAAAAGCACTGACTAAATATTAAATTAGGCTTGAGATTTGTGCTAATCGAGTTTTGTGTCAAATCTTTCTTTTAGTTGAGTAAGATAATATGTCTAAAGCATAAATTCGATTTTAGAATATTGTTAACCGCATACCAGGGGTCAATCGCCAAATAATTTGTCAAGAATAACAAGACAGATTCATTGAAAACATTAAATTCACGCTAAAAATCAATATTTCGTAATAGTCGTAAACAAAGGCCATGTAAGGACTTTTCTGGTAAGATAAATTTATTAACGAGTATATGTCAAATTTTTAGGGATACCATTCCTAATGTTTTTTAAAAAATAAAATTCATAGTAGGTTCCCTCAAATGTATGAAATGAATCTATTTATCAACTAATAATTCATCTTTGAAGGTACGTATTAAACTAGTATGTTCTCATCAAATAAATATAAATGCACACATTATAAAAATTGTAGTTCATAAAGAAGTAAATGAAAAATCAAAGAATATATTTTATTTGTTTAAATATAAAATCTGTAAAATCGAGCCTTAAATAGTGAGTGAAAAAGAATAAGACATGTCTGTAACTTAAGCCGGAAACAGTGAAAAGCAATTCTACTTCCACATGCCTCAATAAAATTTGATTGCAATCAATTAGATAATTTACAATAAGTTAACAAAAAGATATAATGCTGCCTTTTAAAGATTTACAGAAGCATTTATTATTTGGTAATTCTTTTGGAAAACACTTACAATTTCAGTCCTTACAATAGTTTTCTAAATTACAGGGGTATATAATTTGATTAATTAATTTATCAGAAAAGCAAAGAAATCAGCTATAAAAGGAAATTTGATGCTATCGAATTAAATAGTCATTTAAGTCATGTTTATTTTCTTTTACTGAACAATTTACCATAAAATTCTTCAATAGTAATTAGGAATTCAGAGACATCTTATTTAATTTTTGTACCTAGGAAATACATAGAAAATTTAGAAACAATTGAATATTGCATGATGGAGACGACTAATGCGTAGAAAGAATTCTTTATTTATCTAACTGGAATGGATATACAGATCAATTAAATGCTTTGATTTTCCCTCTCATTATTCTTAAACAATAGATTCATTAATTTGAAATTAAGGAATATTACCGTTTCTGGAAAAATAAATCAAAGAACTCTAATGTTATATGATAAAGACATCAGTTAGATGTTTTATTTTGATTAAATATAGATCTTATCTATTATGATTCAAAATTATAGTCATTCTTATGGTCGATTGTGTTCCGAGTAAGGACATTTTTTTATAGAAATTTCCTTTGACATTTACCCTATAAATAAAGTGCATCAATCATTAATTCATAAAATCAATCATTTGTTTCAAAATGAAAGGATATATCGCTTCACATTGACAGTAATTATAGACAAATCTGATAAGCATTTTATTTTTAATTAAATTTCCTTCCTATTTATCTCTTAATCCACTTAATTAATATTTTGCTGAGTTCTTTTAAATTCTCCAGGTGACGTAAGAAAATTGTTTAAAGGTGTTTTTTTTTCTTTTTCTGTTAAAATAGAAAATCGATTTGTAGTAGGCATTAGTAATTAACCAGATAAAGATGCAAAAAAAATTATTAAACACTTGGGATTTTAGTTTTTAAATTCTCTTAATTAATGTTAAGTTTTCTATAGAGATATTTCATTTAGCAACAAAAAAATATATTGCTTGCACTGATTATCGATTAGTGTCCCATTATCGTATTCCTTTAATCAGAGCATGTTCAGCAAAAATCATTTTTAATTTTATCATTTAAAATAACAATTCTTTATCTAGAAATTCTTATCTTAGAAAATTTAATTTAACATTAATTAATCTTATCTTTACAGTGAGAAAGATTCTATAATAATGCCATAAATCGGTATCTAATTTAATTATCAAAAATCTATTCATTCGGTTGGAATATGTATCAAAAATTCACTGTAATTAATTTTAATTGAAGCTCAATAACAATAGCATCAATTACCTATTGTTTAATCGAATTACAATATTTTTAAAAAGAAAGTTGATTTTAAATTCCCTTTGTTATTTTCTATTATGTTCTATTTCACCGATATTATTATAAAGTTAAAACCAATCAATACAAGCGCTTCTGTAAAAGCAACCTTGGATAATAACAATAAAGTAATTTTCGGCCGATAAAGAAAGAATTTACGGTGATTTTATTCAGTTTCTATTTAAGTGGAAATATCTTAGAAATACGAAGCTAGTTTTATTAATAATTTACAGTCAACAACTTGAAATAATTAGATAACAAAATGATTTGATTTTTAAACAATCACAATTAACCGACAATTATTTATTCAAAATATTAGAAACATTGCATCAAGAATTTTTTTTACATCAAAAAAGTTATAATAATGATCCACTTTTGGAGATCAAATTATTTAGAAAGGGTATATATTTAATAAAAATTGAATATGTGTACGTTATGATTTTCCCATTTGAATTTATTTGATTAATTTTAACTATGTTTTATTCCTCGGATCTCATCAGCATAATCTTTTAATATAAATTTTTGTTGTTACATTAGGGTGATTCAAAAGTCTGTTAACATTTGAAAATTCAATAATTTGTTGCATAATGTAAGTAGAGAGTTAAAAAATTGATATTCATGCTTAAAATAATGTGGAATTTTATTAAATTATCAAGAATGTACAAAAAAGGGTCAACACATGGCTTTGGGCTATTAAACCTCAGTGACGTTGCATGAAATGAACTACAGCGACAGAGAATCAAATGCACCAGCAATCGCTTCATGCTGACTTTGCCAGAAAAGGTACTGGTAGTGAAGTTTATCTATCAGAAGAGAGAATCTGCTTCTTCAGCGTTTTGATCCTATCACCAGGGTAAAAGTCCTGTAACAAGTGTAACTGGGCAGAAAATGATTACTAAGGTCATAGCCACAGGTTGTTTACATGATCGAACCCGTAATGGACATGACGTAGAATAACATAGGCTGTTAAAAATCTGTTGCAGTGCTAATTCTTTCTTTAGTTATCATATTAAGGGCCATTTTTTGACTTTTTTTAAGGGGGAGTGCTCTTAGGAAGGTTTATTAAAACCTCCCATGTTATTTCAAGCGCATGTGTAAAACTACATTATTCCATAAACTAATGACTTTTCAAGTGTTAACGAACTTGAGAATCACCAAATACATAAAAATATATTTATATTCATTATTATAATGAAATTAATTATATTATTACTTATTTGTTTCCATTATAATAAAAATTATGAATTATCTATCTATCTTTGGTAAATATGTGCTTGTTTTGTTTTATTTAGTTATTGTAAGATTCTGTTTTAAAGCGACACAAGGGTTATTTTAGGACATAACTCGTAATCTTGAACAGAGGTCAGATGACGAGGACGACACCTGAAGTGGCACCCTTTTCCATACTTCGGATCCATTCCAGATGGAGAACATTTGACCCTGACGGATTTAAGGGGCACTGGATACGCTTACACGACGGTTGATCGGAGGAATCGGGCTTCAAGGCTGTAAATATGTGTCAAAAAAGAGCCAACGAAAGAGAGTTATGATTTTCATTTTTTAAAATCGTGTTCTTATCTGAAGAATTAAAAAATGGCAGACTTCGATGAATTTAAGTACATAATTTGTGTTGTCATCGAATACGATAACATATTAAGCGGAGTCACATGCAGAGTAGATGTTAAGGTAGCGCAAAAAGATCAGATATTTGTAGTAAAAGTCTTTATTGCTTCATCATTAAGCAAAAATACTCGACTTGAGTAATAACGAAAAATAACTTTTAAAAGCATATAGAAAAACAAATACGGTTCATCTGATCTCGTATGCGGATCTTAAATATTAAGTAGTTATCCACAACGCGACGGAAAAACAAAAAAAAAAGATTCTCACTAGCAAGCCCGCTGCATTTCTTTCATCTCTCTGTCAGCACAAAAACTAAAAACTCCGTTTTTCGTTCTATATTACGTGACACATTCATATCGGATTTCACAGTCGTTATTTTAGTGTTGCCAGATCACGCATACGGATAAGATTCGAACCCAGCTGAGATCATGGAATGGGGATTAGAAAAACCTAAGGACTTTACAGATCATTTTTCGAATCATATATCTTTTTACAAATTATCCAAAAATTTGTTACAAGAGTCATTCTGACTATTGCAAGTTTTTTTTTTTCATTCTATTGAATACAGATATTTCCCATGAATTTTCCTTCTTTTATTGCAAACTATTTCAGACTTTCACCTCAGGTTATATTAATATACTCAAAGATTAGTCTTTTAGTAAAAACTACTATGATATTCCTTTATCAAGAAAAATTGATCATATCGAATTAAAGTTACTATCAAAGAAAAGAATATTTCATGAAATGTTTGTAATTGAACGAATGTACGAACATATTATTTTCATTATATAAGAAGAGAAATTAACGATTGAAAGTTACATAAGGAATAAGCCAATTTACTAATTCCCTTATATGCTGCATCTTTTATCAAGGAAAAAAGTGCCTAAATATTTTTTTAAAAAGAAAAACATTTAAATGTCATTTCAAAAAATAAAACGTTTGGGAATTCTGAAACAAGTATAAAAAGCAAAAGCTTATTTTATATTGGCATTCTCAGAAATGAGAGCCCACGCATTTCACGCGTTAGAGAAAGTGTCTATCTTCTGAAGTTAATTATGCAAATAAGATTTTCTCGTGAGGGAATTTGCAAACATCACGCAAGCGATAACAGACAGCTTTTAAGTGGATTTTCTGCATTTTAGCAACCAGCCGATTCCCAGTTTTAAGAGCTTAAAATCCTTAATACTTCGTAAAAGACTTTTAGCTCATTATTTCTTTCATAATTTTTTGTAGCTTTTAGAAAATTTATCTTGCGTAGGCGTTTCTGAAGATTATTTTGGATTTTTTTTAGTTACATCTTATGTCTTTTAAGGAGCTTGCAATGCGTTATAAGAATGACGATAGCTTCAAGAGTGTATTGATACTTCTCTTTAAGATAAGTTTCATATGAGATAGTTTTACTTATCTTGAGAATTGAGATAAATTGATGCTGAATTCGTTATTGAAGTCACTTTATAATATTAAATTTCAGAATGAAAAAGTGGCAAAACATAATATGACTTATGTACCAATGTGCCGGCGTCTTGGCATAGAGGTATCATGTCTTCCCCGTGATCTGGGCGTCCTTCTTTGGGCAGGGTTGTTATTCCGTGTTCTATTTGTGAGTAAGAGTGAATGTGCCCACATGTAAACAGGGGTTGTGCAAGCAAATGTCAAGCATGAAGTAGCTAAGCCGTATTCTTGGCCTTAGATGGCGCTACTGAAAAAAGGGATGCTAATTTAGGCTTAAATTACTGACTGCTTTCTATCAGCTGGCTTGTAAAGTTCCATAAATAACAACAACAAGTCCCAATGTATAGAATTTTGTACATCAAGCTTAGCGAACAACTTTTACATTGCCAACTAGAAAATATATGGATTATAATTTACTTATTTAAAATAACTGAAACTGTACTGGAACCAGTCCCCTCGTCTTGATCATTGATCTTGTTTCGCCAATTTTTATTTCCCATTCCAGGTAAGTTTATCAATAGTTTTTCTTTGTTCTCCATTTTCAAGAGAGATTATAAAATATTCATTCATAAAAGACCATTTTTTATAAAGGGGGAAATCCTCTGAATATACCCGCAACACTGGTTTAACCAATTTTTTCATGTGAAAAGCTTAAAATACTTGCATATTCAAGATGTAAAAAACCAAGAGCTCTTAAGTGGATATGTCGGGTAAATAATTCCGTACATATACATACGATTGCCCCTCTTTTTCACCACATTTCTTTTGTAAAATAAAATGAGTCTTTCCTCTTAATAACTGGACTAATGTCTCCAAATTTATGCCGCTTTGCATGCATTGTAAACGAATCAGAATGTTTGTTGTTTATTGTACAAGAATAATTTGAAATAATTTTTTTTTTGATAAAATGAAATTTTATCAAAGAGGACTGAATCAACAAATTTAAAGCTATTAATATAGTGTGGGTATACTTGGTCCCCGAAGACGGCTATTAACATTTAAAAATAATTAGGAAGCTTGTTCCACCAATTCATTTGACCTTGTGTTATGTCTTTAGAAATGTGATTTAAATGTTTTATGCTCAATTTTTCTTTAGTAAATTTTTGTTGCTAGATAAAGCATATTATGTTTTTAGTTGCTATTTCCCTGATTGTTTATTCGAAATAGTTGTGCCAATTACAATTAGGTTTATTGATGAAAAACGAAAGAAAGAAACCATACTGAAGAAAGATTATAATTTAATTCATGATAATTACCTCATGTGATATCCTTAATTACGAAGCCGACATCAGTCCCATTTTATTTCAATAATATGTGCAGAATTGTTTCATTTCATTCAGTGTGGCTTGTTCCGGCATCCTGGAATAGAGGTAGCGCGTCTTCCTGTAATACGAGTGTCACGGTTCAGGCATAGTTCTTCTGTTTTCTATCTGTGAGTTGTATGAATGTATCATCCCTGTAAAAAGGGATTGTGAAAACAAATGTGAAGCCTAAAGTAGTCAAGTCTTACTCTTGGCCTTAATAGGCGCTACTGAACAAGAGACGCTTATTTCGGCTGAAATCGCTGAACAGGTTTCGGTGAGCAGCTTGTAAAAGGCCATAAGTAACATTATCATTTTTCAAAATATTTTATAATCATCATTTATGGAAGTATGGAATGGCTATGACTACCAGCTATCATGTTTCAATTAATTCGAACTACCAAATAGATGCTCTTTTGAACTATAAACATTCTATAGGAAGAAAAGGGATGTAGCACCCCATTAGTTGCATAAGACGACGGGAAGGTTAATATAAGGATCTGTTATATTCCTCATATGAGTGGACTTTCTCACCAGCAATGGAGTTCATTCACTTTATTCTGTCAAGAATAGAGAACGATTGAAATCTTTTGCTGCTGATAATAATTCAATCAAATTTGTCCCTGAAAAATGTAACTATCATTTGCTTATCATTTTAACAAAAATAACTTGTTAGATGCATAAATTGAGATCTTCGAAACTGCGAGGAACACTTATTTAAGGTTTAATTAAAAGCCACTCTCAGTGTCTCTCTTTCATCAACGATAATCAGTAGCCGAGGAGTTCACATTCTGATTATAACAGATCATTGAATGTCAAATTTCCACTTTCTAGAGACGGTGATTTAAACGGTGAAAGTATCGTTTCATTATCCTTCATCTTCGAACTAAATATTCTGTCAGAATTTGGAGGATTTTTATCAATTATGACGCCATCTGAGATCTTCCAATCCATGACTAATTATATGCAATCAATTTGTCCAAAAATGCTTAAGGGGAAATTCGAAGGAGTCCTCCCCCCCACCTTCTTTATCTTCTATCAATTACGAGATTCCATTAGGAAATAAAAATAAGCAAAAATGTTTGAAGGCAGAATTGGAAATGCCAAGGAATGGAGAGAAAGAAATTAGTTTTTGGAGTTGGGATCTAATTCGAAAATCTGGTTATTTTCGGTGTGGACTGAATGGCACTAGTAAATAACAGAATGATCGCAGTAAAGGCCAATAAACAATGGGGCGATTCTTTTAATTAAGGAATATCTGGTATTAATCACTGAAATAAAGCCTTCCTTATTCTTTGTATCAGTTAAATGAATTACATTAGTTTTACATTTGTGTCAATGAAATATATATCTAAAGGTTTTGGCGTTTTAATAGTAATAAATATTAAAAGATAAAGGTTGTGTTACAAATTGTTTTCTTTTACTTTTTAGAGCATTAAAGTATAAATTTCTTTAACTACCTAATTAGATGACACTACTTACATTGATTCTCATTTTAATCCCTGTAATTATATAAAGAACTTTGAGATATCAAAGCCTTTCGGAGTGTTTGTCTTTT
Organism: Argiope trifasciata; assembly: GCA_026543055.1. Taxonomy (NCBI): domain Eukaryota; kingdom Metazoa; phylum Arthropoda; class Arachnida; order Araneae; family Araneidae; genus Argiope; species Argiope trifasciata. Next base: position 382,303 of record JAPMOQ010064962.1, on the reverse strand, counting down.
AATTTGTCTAATACTTTTACTTAATTACAAATTCAAAATGAAACAAATCATTAATTCAACATGTTTATCAGACTCTTACTTCTATTTTATTGGGCAAAATATTACCTTTTTTTCGTATTAAGATTCGTATATGAATATAAAAAAAGGATTTTGGATCCCGTTTAATTTTTAGTCAGACTTCTGTCCTCGGGTGCTCGGGGGACTTTATCCTCAAAAGTTACAACACACTCGTCTTAAATCGCTGACAGTTCAAGTGACAAAAGTAACAACAACATAATGAAATCAGCTTTTCTTTATGTATTTTTGCTGTGGGAATTATTTTCCAAAAATGAGTATCATTGATAATAGTGATATTTTATTTAGCTGGCATGGAAAATAAATGAAATCATTAACAAATCTTCAGCAATTCTTGAATTTTGGGTAATTAAGAAGTGGATTTGTAAAATAAATATTAGAATTATTTCTCTAAATTCATCGAAATTCAAATGATTCTATCCCCCCACCGCAGATAAATTAAACATTGATTAAACTATAGTTAATTTTTATAATTTTCAGATAGAGAGGTTTGATTATAATATATCAAATTAAAATGATCCTAATAATAAGATGCTTTTCCATATAGCTGCTCAGTCATTAGACGAATCCATTTACTGTGTTATTTCAATAAAAGTTGGAAATCAACTTCTGATTTAAGTATTTCTATATTTAGAAAACATTAAGAGAAACTGATTGAATTTAGTACTGAGAGTTTCCATTTTATTGGAAAAAACAAATTGTTGTCAGGGTGCAATAATGAGAAAAAGACTAACTTTTTTATCTTCATTTCTAAAATCTTATTTGTAATACCGATCAGTTTTCTGGAAATATGTTTCACTATTATGCAATAAATGGTTTACCTTCTCTCTGCCTGAAGAAACATAAATAAATTATACATCCGAAGCCTTTCTTCATTGGTTGATTCTACGCATGTATAATTTTCTAATCAAATACTCCTGTTATATACTAAATGTTCTATTTTTTTTCACTGTCAGAAGTAACATAAATAAATTACACACTCGTATGCTTTTTTTGGTTGATTCTACGCAACTACAATTTTCTAATTAGATACTCCTATTATTTCTTAACACATTGACTGCCGCAAACGCGCCCGTGCGTTACAAATAATATGTAATTATACCAAACCATCTATGTTATTAGATGACACCTTCTCTATTACAGCCAAAAGATAGCAAAGAAGGAGACATCTAATTAGATAGATAATCCTAATATCAGGCATGGGTAGTAGCAGTGAACGTGCAAGTGTTTTACCTTTTCTATGGCTGAAGAAACCTAAATATATTACATACTAGCCGCCTTTGGCGACCAGCTGGTTCGCCATGAGTAATGCTTTCTAAAATTTTCAATTAAATCACATTTTCATTAGCCTAGAAGTAATTCCGGGAATTGATTGGCCTGAAAGCAATATTTTCTTTAAGATGATGGACGAAAAGTCCTAAAAGAACACCTTTTCCTAATAATATTCTTTAATTTTATAAATCAATCAGTTTTAACTATCGGTTATGCTTCCAAAATATTAAAAATGTTTTTTTCGATAATGTTGCCAAAATAAGAAATATGTTTTTTTTTTTCAAAGAAAGCGAGAAAGGGAAAAAAGTATTGAATTAATGATACAGATATTGCAAACGATTACATAAATATGCCATTAAGTCGCGATTTCAATGCATATCCTGTCTAAATTCAATCAGGTTTACCGTAAATAAAGATAATTTATGGAATTAATGATACAGATATTGCAAAAGATCATAGAATCATTTGCATTTATTTTTTAAAGAAAATATCACATTTTATATTTATTTTATTTTATCCTGTCACGTGCTGACAGTTGCATTTCTGTAGATTTATTTTGCGATGATAATTTTTTTTTATTTGAATTTCCGGCATTCTTTTATTTTATCCAGTCACGTGATAAAAACATGGTTAAAATATTTCTTTAAAAATTCGTTAAAAATAGAAGCTTACGTTATAAATTAAAAAAACTGATATCGTTCGAAAGCTAATTTTTTTATCTTTAAATTGATGTAAAAATCATGTTTGTCCAATGATATTTTCGGAAGTTATAACGGAAAAACGTCGAAATTTCGCTTAAATTTTAATTAATTCAAATTCTAATTAAAAATTCGAAAAAAGGGCTCCGAGGTGCACATTCCGAACCTCCAAGGTATGCATGTACCAAATTTGGTAGCTGTAGGTCCAACGGTCTGGCCTGTAGAGCGCCAACACACACACACACACACACATTGAGCTTTATTATAAGTATAGATATATATCCTTTTTTTGGTTGATTATGCTTATATTTTTCTGATTTAATACTCCTATTATGTGTTTAATATTCTAACTTTTCTCTGTGTAAAGGAACATAAATAAATTATATGCCCGTATCCTTCTTTCGGTTCTACGCATCTGCAATTTTCGAATTAGTTACTTCTATTATGTATAAAGTGTTTTACCTTTTCACTGTCGAAAGGGACATAAGAAATTATACTCCCATATGTATTTTTTGGTTCATTATACGCATATACAATTTTCTAATTAAATATCCCTATTATGTATTAAGAGCTCTACCTTTGTACTAAGAAACATAAATAAATTATATATCCATATATTTTTTTGGTGATTCTATACATATATTATTTTACAATTAAAACTGCTATTATGCATTAACTGTTATTTAATCTTCTGAAAAAAACTATACATCAGTATCTATTTTTGGTTGATTCTATGCATATAGAATTTTATAATCAAATAATCTTATTGCATACTAGCCGCCTTTGGTGACCAGCTGGTTCGCCATGAGTAATGGGTTCTAAAATTTTCAATTAAATCACATATTCAGTAGCCTTGAAGTAACTCCGGGCATTGATTGGCCTGAAATTAATATTAAGATGATGAACTGAAAGTTCTAAAAGAACACGTTTTCCTAATAATATTCCTTAATTTTATAAATCAGTCAGTTTTAATGATTGATTTAGAAGACTGATTGATGTAGCAACTTTTATTTAAAATATTAATAACATATATTGTAAAATATGGCTCACAGAAATCTAAATCTTATCTATAAGAAATCTAAAACTCATTATTCATAAATGCATTGTTTGACTCAAACTACATAAAATGTAATTATTTACTTCATTTAGATCAAATTAATAGTATTAAACAATATATATGCCTATTAATAATATTTTACAAATTGGCCATTGGACCGGAATTTGAATGCATATCCTGTATAAATTCAATCCTGTATAAATAAAGATAATTTATTCAATGTTTTAAATATTGCAAACGATCATAGAATCCTTTGAATTGCATTTTTAAAATAAAATATCACATTTTATATTTCTTTTAGTTTTTCCAGTCACGTGCTAAAAGTTGCATTTCTTTAGATTTATTTTGCGATGATAGTTTTTTTTATTCGAACTTCCGGCATTCTTTTATTTTATCCAGTCACGTGCTACAAACATGGTTAAAATATTTCTTTAAAAATTCGTTAAAAATAGAAGCTTAAGTTATAAATTTAAAAAAACATACCTTTAGAAAGCTAATTTTTTTAATCTTTAAATTGATATAAAAATCATGTTTGTGCAATAATATTTTCCAAAGTTATAGCGGAAAAACGAAATTTCACTTAAATTTTAATTAATTCAAATTCGAATTAAAAATTCGAAAAAAGGGCTCCGGGGTGCACATTCCCGACCTCCAAGGTATACATGTACCAAATATGGTAGTTGTAGGTCCAACGGTCTGGCCTGTAGAGTGCCAACACACACACACACACACATTGAGATTTATTATAAGTATAGATTAAAAGTTTTACCTTTTTTCTGTCTGAAATAACATAAATAAATTATAAATACTACCCTTTCTTGGTTGATTCTTTGCATGCATAATAAAAGAAAAGGATATATAATTTGTTTATATTCCTTCAGAGAAAGGACAGAACACTTAATACATAATATCTAATTAGAAAATCCGCACCCTTTTTTGGGGAGTTGATTCTACACATCTATAGTTTTCTAATTCAATAATCCAAGAAAATGTATCTGACCAATAAAAATGACTAATATACATCAATTACATAGTATGGGGGAAAGTTTCGGATTTTATTTTTCGTTATTAATCATCGCATGATTTTTGTTTATTTTCCTGGAGCCATTTGTATTAACTGGTTTAGTTTCTCCTACGATTTCACTGAGATAAATTGCTATAGGAGAAACTCACTAAAAGAAGGATGAAGTAAGCGAATTAAGTTATTAGCTTCTTAATTACCATACCCTTTTGCACTGCGGTCGTCAAATTACCGCTTCTAAAACTTATGAGAGACAATTAAATTATTCGAAGACATATAATTGGGTATAAAAATTATTCCCAATCCCCTAACACTTCAAGTATTTTATGAATTGAATCAATAAAGCAATAAGACAGTACATTCCTGAAACAATCAGTGTCATTGAATTAGTGAAAACAATTGAATGGTTTAATGATTTAGTATGGAAAATAAATCAAGTAAAAGTATTTTAATAAGCTGAATCATTAAGCAGATAAATTGATATCGATAGAATAGCAAATAATATTTCTTCAAAATGTTATATAATACAGAAGATCATTTACATTTTTAAGGATTTATAAAATAACTATTTACTTTTAACACTTGCCTTTGCTTTTTTAATATATTAGAAAAACATATTTGG
>JAPMOQ010064962.1:359042-377548 GCA_026543055.1 Argiope trifasciata | reverse complement strand
CGATGTTCGGGTTTGAAAGCCAGTAACTTATCCACTATACAAAAATGGCCACCAATGTTTAGTGGTAGTTACTGATTTATTAAGATGTCACCACACATACAACTAGTAATGACAAATTTCTAAACTTCTAAATTTAACCCTCATTATAATATGAAACAACCAAACTGTTTTCAACCATTAGAAAATGAGGTTTACTTGTTAAAGTGGGTATGTATATTCATTAATAGTATTTAATAATATTTCATTTTACAAATTGGATTCTTGATAGTAGCGAAACTAAACCTCAGCACTATGAAGACTGAGTTTTTACACTAATGAAATCAGCATAAAGACTTAAATTCTTTTATATAATTTTATAAATCAAAACTATAATCATATTCAAACAATATGTATAACTTGAATTTATTACTGAAGATTTAAACACTTTTATTTAACTTTGCTTGACTCAGATTTGAAACGATGAAATTGTAATTCATTCGTGCAAGAATTTTCAGGTATGTATATTTTAGTTTTCTCGGTGATAATATACTAGTTTAATATTTTCATAGTTAAGATATTAATTAATGAATAATTTAATAAAATTTTGCTTTCCTATCAATACCATCACCTGAAGATAAAATTGAGAAACTTTTAACAATTTGTGATACTTATAATATTAAATTTAAATTTAAAAACAAAGCAGTAAATTGCAATTTAAAAACAAAGCAGTATCAAGAAATGGTGAATTTTAAGAAAAACGTAGTTATAAAGATAATTACTATTATTTTGTTTTCTTAATTTTTTACTGAATTTTAATTTTAAATAATATAAGTGACTATATGTTTCAGTTTTTGTTACATTTCTTCTTGGATAGAATTTAAAAATTTTTGTAATTTTATATACAGAAAATAAGACTGCTTTAATATTTTGAAAATTTTCATTTTTAGTATTAGAAGAGTTTCATACTGAAAACGTTATTCTAACTACCTGAAAAGATAAACTGCCGATTTTCTAAACAGATAACTTACATCAAAACTGGTTTCTAATATAGCATTATGTATGAAATGTATTTCTACGTTTCCCACATTATATATTACATGTATTATTATATAATTATATGTTTTCTACATTATGTGTGAAAATTCTCTTCATGTATAGTTGTAAATAAGACAGATTTAAGGGCAATGCATTCAAAAATAACTATCTCAAAGGAGCATAAATACTTAACGATAAAATCTTCGACAGGAAATAAACTCTTTTTACCCATATCAAATTACTGGAAATAGAATTCTTTCATATAATTCATAGCGTACAGTTTTCTTTAGACAGTATTGTAAGAAAACAGTTCGCAGACAGCATTTTCACAGACAGATACAACGTAGCCTTCCAGGAATAATAATTGCAATGTCTTCTGAATTGCTTTGCCATCGTGACATTTATAGTGGAACATTATTTGTGGCGATCATGGAAACGTTTTAGCTGGCTCATCCGTGTTTTATTGATTGAGAAAGCAAAAAAATATCCTAGATATTTGTCATTTCCAAGTAAGAAAAAAATACTGTAATTAATAAGATATAATATAATAATATATTTGTTTTTTTAGAAATTAATAGTAACATTTTATTACTTTAAAAGTTTTTGTTCAAAAGATGCATTTTCATTTAATATTAAATGGTTGATTAGACAACTTTTTAAATCCGCCTTTTTTGTTCACATTTAATTTTCTCGAAATCTTATTTCTTTATAATGGCATCTTACTGTTTTACACTAGCAAAAGGGCAGTATAAAACAGTAAGAGTCCATGTGAATATTTCAACGTCAGTATGGTACGGAGTTTTGGTGAAAGAAATTCGGGCTCGAAATTTGTATATTTATATTTTCTTCAAAAATTTGTATTATTTTCATCAATTATTATGGTATTCAATTAAATATTGTGTTATAAAGTCACTTGAAGTAAATTTGAATCCGAAATTACTAAAACTAAAGCCGGCATCCTTGCATAACGTTAGCGCGTCTTCAACGTGATCTCGGAGTCCTGGGTTGGGTATGGTTATTCCTCTACTATGCTCAATCTGTGAGTTGTGTGAATGTGCACTCCCTGTAATAAGGGAATGAGCAAGCGAATCTGGCTCATGAAGTCGTACTCTTGACCGTAGATGGCGCTATTGAAAAAATAAGAGATGCTCGCTCGGTTTCAATCACTGACAGATAACTGCCAGCAGGCTTGTAAAGAGCCATAAGTCACAACAACAACTATAATTAAAAGTCACCGTTTAGTGAAACAATATATTTCCGTTTAGCGATTTTATCATTTCTTAAATAACTGAGCATATTTGTAGCGGAGTTTGTTCTGAAAAATATTCGTAGAAAAGAAAACTGGAAGAAACTATGAATACTAAGAAAATGAAGGTGTGCTTGGATTACATTATCCCAACCTCCTAAAAGAGAACATCAATTTTATTACAACATCATCTCCTTTATGAGTTTTTAAAAAATTTTTAAAAATTTTAATACTATTTAATTTGAAAGTAAAAATTTTCACTCAATGATAATCCTCACTTCTGAAGTAAGAAATAGTTAAACAAGTAACTACTTATTCTCTTTTATTATAAAAAAAAAAGAATTAAATTGGTTTGGAAAACTGAAAGTGTTCTTTAAAAAGCTAAACATTACATGGTCGGAAATAAAGGCAACATATTTGGTTTATATCAAGGATATTTAATAATAATTATTAAACGCAATGGAATAAGTATGTATTAGAGTGTCTGAATTTTTTTTTCTCATCGTGCTATGAATGGCCTTACCTGGCTCTGCTTGTACAAATATGCATAATATATTTATTAGTCGTTTATGTCATCGGCTTCAGTCGCACAAGAGCTCTATTGCTCCCCGAGATTGGCTACACCCCCAAAAAGTTCTTTTAGCCATTTGATGGGACTGGAAAGGCGTAATTTTCTGCGAGCTCCTTCCTCAAGCTGAAACAATAAATTCTACGTAATACTGTCATCAACTGAATCAATTGAAAGCTGCCAAAGAAAAAATATCTCCCAGAATTCATGAATTGATGATGCATTGTTTTTCATCGTGACCACATATTGCATTAGTCGTAAGAGAGAAGCTCTTGCAGTTTGATTGGAATGTTTAATCCCATCCTGCATACTCTCCAGACTTCGCTCCACCTGATTTTTATTTCTTTCTGTCCTTAAAAAAAATTCTCTCCGCCATAAGGATTTTAAATCCATCAGCGAAATGAAAGCTCACTTTGAGGATTACTTCTTATTCGAAATACAACAGTTTTGGAAAGAAGGTATAATGAGGCTACCTGAGATGGAAGATGGTGATAGAGCAAAAAGGTTCTTATATAGCAAAATCAACAATATCTTAAACAGTAAATATTGTGAATTTTTTCATATTTGAAATAGAAAAGAAACTTACGGGACACTCTCGTAAATGTTATTTGCTCTAATAGCATATTTCTCTATAGTATTATTGCAATCGCCTGTTGTTATGGTTGAGGAATATCCCATGTGGACATATATGATGATGTCCAAAAAGTTCGGTAAAGAATTCTATTTTATAGGGAAAATTTGAAACGCAAGTAGAAAACCACAGCCGAAGCATCGACAAAGGCAGCACTTGTAGAAACTCACAGTACAAACAGACAGAAAACTGCAGACGAGCTTATAAAATAATCATTAATAAACTTCGACAAGCAATTTTCCCTCCATAAAAATGGTTCTCATTATTGGCTAACTTTAACTCTTTCGGATTTTTAGTCTCAATGACATGAGACAGAACTATCGAGAAGGATCTTCGAATATAGATTCTCAATAGAGGTATCATCTGGATTTCTGTACTTTCGAAAATCTCCATTTTTTTGTCACCAAAGCTGCCTAAATGTATTGCCAAATCACCAGCATTACAAAATTTGTTGCCTAGGGGAATTGATCAATGACCTGGGATCAATCATTAAAATATCTGTGAAACTTTCTTCCTTACCTTGTTACTAATTATGCAAGAAAGCAACATTATAGAGATTCGTAACATTAAGGAGAGAAGCAATTTTCTTCCATTTTTTGTCCCCAAAGCTGCCTAAATGCATTGCCAAATCACCAGCATTACAAAATTTGTTGCCTAAGGGAATTGATCAATGTCCTGGAATCAATCATTAAAATATCTGGGAAGCTTTCTTCCTTACAGTGGTACTAATTTTGCAAGAAAGCAACATTATAGAGATTCGTAACAATAAGGAGAGAAGAATGTGCCGAGTACAGTCGATATTATATTCTTGGAAGATGTAGTAGTAGAGGAAATGGAGTCATTTAGAAAACCAGTTTTTAATCGAAACGTTCGAAAACAAACTATGAATTGAAAAGTGTGGAATTAAGTGTGGAAAAGTGTGGAAAGCAAATTATGAATGCATCCTAGCTTTCAGTAAAAATATCGGTAATGTCACGTTTATAGAAGCAATTTAAAGGTTAGTAACTTGATCATTACATGTTCAAAGGCATTTTTCCCAAAAAAATCTTTGGAGTAAATGTGCACTGGAAGAAATAGTACTTAGATATTGAGATATGCCAGCTACACATTATTATCCAATATTCAAAAACGATTCATTAGTTTTTAATTTTTCTTTTGTTTCTTAGTTACATGAAGAATTAAAAGTTGACGTTCGTTTGGTGAAATCCTATACGGTTATAAAATTTCAAGGGTTTTAAGTTATTATTTTATCAAAGACAGGTATAGCAATAAATAAAAAATCTAAACAATTCTTTACTTATTATTTGATATCGAAGAAGAATAAGTCTGAATCTATGAAATTATTAAATGTCCGTATTAATAACACTTGTAAATAAATATATGTGATTCACTAACGATTAAAAATACGAAATTATTAAAAAATATTTGCTATTTTAGCAGATACTTAAATATAAGTTATAAAATTGAATTGATTTAAGAATAATTAAAAGTTTACATCATATGATAAATAATTAATTTTGTAACACTTTAATGTTGTTCACTATTATAGTTTTCCATAATAGTGATTTATGGTAATTTTCCATATTTTTTTCCTTGGTTATGGATACATATGATAATCATAATTATAATTTTAAAAGAAATAAAATTATGTTAATTTTTGTAAAAAATATGTATATCTGAAAGATCAAAAAATTTAATTATAAGTTGCATTCTCTCTTCAAACATTTCATTAAAAATATTTTTTTATTTAATATGTATATTTTTAATATTTATAATGGAACTTTTTTCTAAACACTTCTAACAAAATCTTTTTAACATTTTAATTATTTTTTCAAATTTTGTCAGCAAAATATGCCAGTCTTAGTTATTTAAAAAAATCATAACATTAACATTAAAAAAAACTCACAAAAACATAAATTTTATTGTACTATTACGTTGTACTCTTTTCTAATTGTTTGCACTAATAACTATCAGGCTACAAATATAGCATTAGAACAGATAAAAGATTAGATGCAAATTACTAAGACATACTAAATGAAAAAGATGCAGGCATCAACTTTTTTTTTCCATGTTACTTAACATCCTTTTTGAAAAATTAAATTTACAGTTTATTCAAATTATATAATAAGGCATGTAATATCAATTATTATTGTCAAAATTATATAAAGAGAATGATTGCAGTTTGAATAATTTATATTTTTAAATGCAAGTGGAAGCCAAGGAGTTCTTTTCATTTTGATTTTAATCAGAATATGCATGTTTCAATTACTATCTTAGATGCAAAAATTCGCAATAAACATTATTAACAAAATGTCTCATTAAATGTAACATGTAAAATAATATTGTTTTTTATCTTAGAACCCCCTTTTAATGCTACAACTTCTGTATATTTGCACTGAATTTATGATTATGTAGTTATTTTCTAAAAATACAATAACTCTAAGTAAAGAAGTCTATTGTTATTGTAATAATTTATTGCATTAAAATTTATATCGCTGTCAATCACAATTTATTTGAAAGTTTATGAAAAATATATTTTTAGGTGAATATGAAAAAGGAATTAATGAAGAGGGTAATTGAAAAGATTTTCCCTGTATTTAGATTTCAGTATATTTAGATGACAGTACATTAGGATAATAGTGTACTAAATGTTTAAAAATTGAACTGAACATGATTTAAAAAATAATGTATTGGAGGCATCACAGTTTCAATAATAATGTACTAATGATTCAATAGTTGGAGGAGCCATGCTTTCAATAATAATGTAATAATTATTCACCAATTGGAGAGACCAGGGTTTCAATAATAATGTACTAATGATTCAACTAACTGATAGACCATGGTTTCAACAATTATGTACTAACGATTTAATAATTGGACGGAACGTATTTTCAATAATAACATACTAACCATTGTCCAGTCAACAATTGAATGGACAATGGTTTCAATAATAATGCACTAACAATTCAACAATCGGACAAACCATGATTTGAATAATAATGAATTTACGATTCAACAATTTTATGGAATATGATGTCAATAACAATGTACTAACGACTCAACAATTGGACGGAACATGATATCAACAATAATATATTAATGATTTAACACTTGGATGGAAATAACGTACTAACGATTCAAGAATTGAATTGATCAATAATAATGTTTCAATAATAATGCATTAAGGATTCAACAATATGGACAAATGATTACAACTGATTATTTAAGAAATTCAAAGAAATACACAGAAATGATTATGCATAACAGGATGGAAGCATATTGAAAGCTTCCATTCAGAGTACCAGATCCTTAAACGATGTTCGGAGTTAGAATCAAGATGAATCTCACTTCACTGAAGAGTTATATATTTTCGTAATCAAGTTATCATGGCTCAAAATCATGAGATATACTGCAGCTTTGAAATGCAACCTTAATCTAGGATATTAAGTCAGGTTAAAGAGGGGATCGTACATGGATAAATTGTCTATTTTGTTAAAGATATGTGATTTTTATTTGTTGTTACATAACGACTATTGTCGACTAATAATCCAGTTGTCACATAAAATTGTCATATGTTTCACAATGTGAGATTATTTCACGAACTACATTTGATATAACAGCATGGAAATACTGCACTTGAAAATTTAAAAAAAAGCAATTTTTAAGCTCTAATATGTAATACTATAATGGATATTTATATAATAATTTCAGTCTTAACGGATTTTGTCATAAAAAATGTAACGGCTTAAATATCATCAAAATTTGATTATTGAATTTCGATTTGTTCAGTGTCTTATTAATCCGCTCGATTTGTTCAGCTCAATAAAAATAACTACAAAAACCTTGAAAATATCTTTGAATAATAGCACATATTTATCTCGGCATAATTTTATTCAAACTCAGGCTGAGAGGCAACTGTTTCATTTATTTAAATGTAAACAATTGTTTTTCTGTTTTTTAATCTGAGAAACAAAAGTTTAGGACAATTATACACCTTGCATACAAATATGATTATTAAACGTCTGTTAGTCGTATTGTCTATATATTCATATAAAAATAAATATATATACTAACCAACACTTTGAGGTGATACAATGTACAGTGGGTGTGTAATTTGTGTCCTTTCTTTGTGGTGATAAAAAGATGAACTAAATTTCAATCATCCAGCTTATTGCATTTTTAAAAAAAATTATAGCCTAGCCTGATGGATTTCGTTTAGAATTCCTTACTGATGTAGGAACATTTGGTGTAAAGTTCACATGTCTAATATTATTAATTTAATTGTTTCAGAGGTTTTAGGGGGAATTTAAGTGCTTTTTCGATTGGCGACAAATTTCATCCATAATGTTTTGTTTTCATTGGCGTTACTGTTGGGTTGCCGAAAATTTTTACCCTGGTATTAAAAAATCGCCAACAGATCAAGAACCAAACAAATGTAAACTTTTATCCCTTTTGTACATGAATTATTGCGGCTAAAAATAAAATTTCATATATATTTATTTTTTAAGTTCAAGAAATAAAAATTTGATTAATTTATCAAAACCTTGAGTTTGAAATTTGTTTCAATTGCAATGCTCTCTTTTTTATACTTTAACCCTTTGCGTTCGTATTGAATTTTGTATTAGGAGTGGCGCTGGTCGAAATTATTTTCCGTAAACTGAGCAGTAATACATTATATGCAAGATTATGAAGGAAAAACACAATTTACTCCTTCTCATTTTTTTCGCAAATATTGTAAATGCAATAGTGTTTTAAAGAAATGTTTTATTGTAAAAATTATAGTTTATAATTCTCCATCATGTGGTTCTTTCCAAATCGTTTTCATTGTGAAGCCCTGGTTTTTGATGACAAGTGTCGCCAAAATAATTCATTTGGCGACAGTAATTCTACTTTTTTTTTTAATGGCGAATCAGAGGCGACCTTTTTAATATCAGATTTCATTGTCACGCAGTGGTGGAAGCACCGTATTGGTTAATGAAAAAGTTTCTTAGCTCTTTCTGCTATTTCATAGAAATTGTAAACTGATATAATATTAATAGATATTCAGATACGATTAATACAATATAAGTTTAGTATATTTCTTTGCTGTGTTGGCTGAGGGCAGACATTCGACGCTAAAATACTTTGGTGGCTGATAGTAGTCATACGAGAAGAAAAATAAATAGAAATAAAAGCATTTTGGAGGCAAAAAATGACAAGTTATTTCCTTTTTTAACTGGGTGATTATTAAAGATATACGATTAAATTATTAATCGATTCAGAATTATCTGTTTCATACTAAAAATTTATGAATGTTAGATGAATTGTTGAAAATTGTGTAATTTTAAAGAATGAAAAAAAAAAAAAAACCCTGCCATATACTCATGACAATAAAAGGCTTTTAAATAAGCGAATACAGTAATTAAAAAAATACTTATCCTAAATATTGGATAAATTTATTTCTTTTTTCGAAGAGACATGTTCTTTTTCCTTCATTCCAAGAACAATATTAAAGCAATCGATAAGCCGAATAAGTGTTATCGTTATTAATAAGGGGAAAAATATAGAAAAATTTATAGAAACTGTTTAGATCAGTGATAGAAACTACTTTCCTGGCACTTCTTTTGAATTATGATATGCAGCTGTGCAATTATATCATCTTCCCTGAAATAATATAAATGTGGATTGCATATTTGTTTTTATCATATCCTCAATTATTTTCATTGCAGCGAGCTGCATTTCTTCCGGAGTTTGAAAATCATCACATCTTAAATTCTTAATTTGAAGATATAGGAAAAAAATCATGAGATAACATCAAATGAATATCTTGCTCTTTAACGAACCCGGTATTCGATTTTTTAAAAGTTAATTTAACATTTGAATGGACCTGTGAGTTGCTGCTTAGTTATGATGAAACTTAGCTTCCCTAAAATATGACGACTTGCTTTTTTGGAATGATGTATACGTTTAGTATATCAAGTTCTTCAATCTCAGTAACAATCTTTCGTTCAAGATTTCAATGATATCATTGAAAATGGCAGTCATTATAGGATCTGAGGATCGCCTTGTCTTTTCAATATCTTCCTTAATCTGTTCGCCCTTTCTGAATCTTTGTGACAATTGATATCACTATCAACTATGTCAATCAGCCGATCAAAATTAAATTCTTTCCTTTTGTTACAAGCCAACTACTTTTACTTCTACTTTAATTTATTTTTTGTTTTACTTATAAATGCACTTTTGTCAGAGTAGAGAGTGTTGGCGCAGTTTTGAATCGTCAAGTCCTTTTAAAAACCTTAAACAATGTTCTTCTCCTTAGAGTTATTTTTCATTGGATTCGAGAAAAATAGAATTAAAGTGACAAAACGGCCAGCATAAATCCCAAAACACAGTTGAACTAAGCTGAAATGCAGTTGAGAATCAACAGCAAAACCTTGTTTTTCAAGCCGCATAAGCAAGTAAAGTGTTTTCTTGAGCTTAATCCAATGCTCTTTCTCAGAACCGATATTTTTAAGTGATGATCTAGATTTACTGCACCATCATTTAGAACAGAATGTCATCAATATTACATGCCAGATAAGTTTATTTCTTAGCATTTTTCAAACTTTGATTATATTTTTGTTTTATCGGAGACTAGTATAGTCTTGTAGGATTTGACACCATTGGAATTCTCTCTGGACATTTCTGGATGGTTTGTTATCTCCACCTTTCTTTTAACATTTTATTTCTTTTTTTATTCCTTCCATCTTGTGCTCCTCTAACTGGTTAGATAACTTAGAGTTATAAACACAGAAGCACACGATGGCGTTATATTATGTCTACACAATATACTGTAGGTAAGACATGAAATAAAGTTAAGAAAAGAGCAATACGCCAAAGCTTTCTAAAGACAAGAAATTTTAATAAAAAAAAGTCATTTTCATTTTGTCAGTATCATTCAAAAATACACGGTCTCTGAAATTTTAAAATCTCGAAACTTTTCATACTTCTTCATTACGTTTATTAAATATCTCTTGCAGAGGTTGAATATCATGAAATTCCTTCCTTAACACGCTTTTATAACTTTCAACGACGAGATCATTGATAAAGAGTTCTTTTTAATGAAATTTTTCCATTTCCGCCCACCATAGAAAGTTTCCCATAGAAAAGCTCTCGAGTGGAAATCCTGTAAGAAGCCATTAACAGCGAAGGAACGTCGTTTTAATTGCAATTGGAATTCTTCTTCTCTTAAACTACTTAAGGTAAGGAAGGTAACGATTCCGCCTAGACTTACTTTCGAATTAAATAAAACAGATAGCTTATCGTTCAAAAGTATTGAAATGCGATTTGTCATCGTTTCAATGAGTTGAGTTTTCAACTTTCTCTGTGGATCGAGTTCGTTACGAATGATATTTTTTTGTCAGGCTCGTAGAAATTGATGAATTGATTTTGGGGAAAATTTAATGCAACTTTGCATTGCGTGCGAATGAATCGTGGGAAAATTAAGTTAAATTTTATTATTCTTATGTTTAAATAAGAATATTAAAATACTGTGCATCAGGTTCTGTATTATATATTGTACATTCAGATTCTACTGTTATATATATTGTGTACTAGCCGCCTTTGGGGACCAGCTGGTTCGCCATGAGTAAAGCGTTCTAAAATTTTCAATTAAATCACATATTAATTAGCTTTGAAGTAATTCCGGGCATTGATAGACCTGAAATTAATATTTTCTTTATGATGATGGCGGGAAAGATCTAAAAATACACCTTTTCCTAATAATATTCTTTAATTTTATGAATCAGTCAGTTTTAACCATCGGTTATGCTTCCAAAATATTAAAAAAAATTTCGATGATGTTGCCAAAATATTAAATGTGTTTTTTTAAAGAATGCGAGAAAGGGGAAAAAAAGTATTAAATTAATGATACAGATAATGCAAACGATTATATAAATATGCCATTCAGTCGGGATTTCAATGCATATCCTGTCTAAATTCAATCAGGTTTACCGTAAATAAAGAAGATTTATTGAGTTAATGATATAGATATTGCAAAAGATTGTAGAAACCTTTGCTTTGCATTTATTTTTTAAAGAAAATATCACATTTTATATTTCTTTTATTTTATCCAGTCACGTGCTGAAAGTTGCATTTCTGTTGATTTATTTTGCGATGATAATTTTTTTTTATTTGAACTTCCGGCATTCTTTTATTTTATCCAGTCACGTGCTAAAAAACATGGTTAAAATATTTCTTTAAAAATTCGTTAAAAATAGAAGCTTGAGTTATACATTAAAACACTGATACCATTAGAAGGCTAATTTTTTAATCTTTAAATTGATGCAAAAATCATGTTTATGCGATCATATTTTCGGAAGTTATAGCGGAAAAACCTCGAAATTTCACTTAAATTTTAATTAATTCAAATTCTAATTAAAAATTCGAAAAAAGGGCTCCGAGGTGCACATTCCGGACCTCCAAGGTATACATGTACCAAATTTGGTAGCTGTAGGTCCAACGGTCTGGCCTGTAGAGCGCCAACACACACACACACATTGAGCTTTATTATAAGTATAGATTAGGTTGAGATACTTAATTCATTTAAATGCATCATAATATAAATTTTTATAATATCGTCAATAAACTATCTGAATTAGATTTTTGGATAAAATGCATTAAGTAAAAGAATATTTATAGTTAAAAATATTTTAAACTTTTCATATTTAAGTTTAGAGTTTTTCCCTATTGTATAACAAGTGAAGCGTTTCTACGTCCCATAGTTAAGAACATTTAACGATTTTGGTCTTTTATTGTTCATTGTTTTTAATTAATAAACCTTTATATAAATTAATCTAATTCATACCATAATAACAAAGAATTTTAAAATTACGTTCGCACAAAAAGTAAGTGATTTAATAAATAATGCCGATGATATGTGATTTTTTTTATTCAAATATCTTTTGATTTCTTTTTGTTCAGTTAATGGTTTATGTGACCGAATTTTAGGAAAAGAAAAAAAAAAAGAAATCGTTTGTTAAATTGATGTAATAATTAAACATTAGGAAAGAAAGGAAACTATCCATTTATAGAGAAAGGGATAATTCTTCATATAGCTGTTTTTACAGTGGTTTCCATTTCCAACGCAGAACAAATAACAGCTTTGAAAATTACTAAAAATAGCAATGCTTTTTATATTTAATTTACTCTGATGAAACACAAATATTGCTGCATGTATGAAAACTATAAGAACTGTATCTTTAATCCATTTCATAATATCCATTATTTAAATGATTTTTTTCACTTTAGGAAAATATTCTCAAATTTAGACCAAATTCGATTATTATGCATATTTATAGAATTCGTAAGAAACAACACTTTTAATATTATTTACTTAGTTAACTTACTTTTAAGTAAAAAAAAAAAAATGAACTTAAAAGTTTGTTGCACAGTCCCCCCCCCCCCTATTCAGTTCACGGATTATTCGTCATCAAGGACAATAATAGGTAAATGTACTTTTTAACACATTATTTTGAAAGATTAATCAAGTTGGATAAAAAAGATATCTAATCTCATTTCATGCTTAACAGCAGCAATAACGAATATTTAAAACTGTTTTGTGAAAATTAATTACTAAATTTACAGTTATAAAGCTCCTTTACCTGACATTAGAACGAATTTTAGCTTTACTCTGCGATTTTGACATGTGTATACTAGTTCATGTTTAAGCAGACTTTAGAGTATTTATTTTTCCTGACAAAAAGGTTTTTTTACATTATATTTTTCCACACTATAAAGGCCTCCCCTCCCCATCTGAAAGTGTGATTCGGAAAACTGAATTTTTATGCAATTTAAGCGATTATTTTCCTGCATCAATGAAAATTTTTTATTTATAATTTTTTATTGTTTTGTACTGATTTTGCCGATCGTTGGTTCTGGTGATGCTTAAAAATTTCTATTGGTTAAAGAGTGGTGCTCTATTTTGAAACTGCAACGGGGAATATATAGGGGCAAACTTCGAATTTTCCCCAGTTGGTAAGAATGATGCATGAAATAACATCATGTATATCAAGATTTAATGGTATGCAAGTGGAGAAATATTTTATATAAAAAATACATTTCTCTGTAAATTCCACGGTTAAAGAAAATATGGATTCCATTATCGTAAATCAATTAATAGCCACTTCAAACAAGAAGTGCTGATCATTGATTGGCAAACCTTCTCCAAGTTAGAAATTAAAATTATCTCTAAAATAATGATATATTCATATCACAATTCCGTCAGTTTTTATAAAAGAAAGGTGATAAAATGATGGAAGAATATTGTAAGGAAAAGTATAAAAAATCCGAAAGGTTAAGCTTACTCTCCTTGCCTTTGAATTAATGAATAACAGAAGTGTGGAATTTTTCTTTTTATGGTCAATATGTTAGCAGCGTTTTATTAAATATAACTAATAAGACTGTGAAACTCTCATAAGAATTTAGTTTAGTATGCTGTTAACATACAGATCTTAAAAGGAAAATTTCCACTTTTCTTATTTTATTTTTTTCTAATAAGAATGATATCTATATCTAAAGCTGTTTAGAAATTAGCTATTTTACGACAATTACAATAGATATCTTGATACCTTGTATAATAACTCAGTTTAATATGTTACATTAATTGAAATATATTACTATTTCGTAACTCCTTTATGAATGTATTATATAAGAAAATCGTCTTTCGGTTTTAATTAAAATGCAGAATTTAACTGTAGATTGATCATAATACTGATTGTTGTTCGCAATTATTATATTCAATTTTCAGTCTATATACTTCATTAGTATGCATTTACTCTAGCAATAGAAATGTATTCCAATTTTGATATTAAAAAGAATAAAATATGAATATATCACTTAATTAATTTATTTGTTGTTTCTAATAATTATATTTAAATATCGTAGCATTTTAAAATAAGCTTACAATAAATATTATTGCTGTTTATATTAAAGCAATGAAGTATTAGAAATGTTTAAATACTTTAATGATTTTTTAAAGGCCTAGAGTTGTTTTCCGTCACACCGTATATCGCTTCACAAGTATATTTTTTGTCCTTAAGAATTAAAATGTGGTAGTGGTGGTGGTTCTAATACCACTTGGTCATACCAAGCACAAATGAGCGGAGCCCTTTCGAATTAAGGCAGAGGAGTGCGCCTTTCATTCTTAATGAGCACCGCTAAGGTGAAAGTACGACTTTGCTCGAACACACACGAGACAACCCTTTTTAGGGGGTGGTCAAACTCATTCATACACTCATTCATCCATCCGCAAGTCAGAATTAAGATCCAAATCAGAGACCGACTTATCCCTGATTCAGTACTCCCCAGAGGTATCGTTTTGTTATGGGAACTTGGAGGACTTTGCAGTCGCGACCTATTTAACGTGCCCCAACTGCCATTAGCTAACACGGCGGTTTTTGGCCGAGACGAGGACAGAACCCGCGACCTTTCGGTTACGAGGCAGACGCTCTACCAACCAGGCTGCCGCAGCCTATATTAAAATGTAGAAATTACGTGTAATGAGGTTTCACATATTTATTTTCTTACAATTAATAAATTTCTTCTTTATAATAATAAAAGAAGACTTGTATCGAAGCTTTGATTCGAAAACTCGGGATAAAAAGAAACTCTTCATTTAATATCCAATAAAAATAAAGAGTAAGAATTCATTTACTGGAAAATATAAAAGAGTAGCATGAAAACGAAGTAGATAAATAGATAAACTAGATGACTTCTTGTTATCTGTTTTTGTTAAGTTAAAATGTTTTTTTTAAATATAAATCTTTGAAATATATGTTGTAACATATATAATTGATGAAAGGCTGGTCGCCAAAGACGGTTTGTCTGATATAAAATATACCGCTGATTTTAGATGACATTAAAATTTATATGTAACATTTAACATTTAAGTTGTACTTGATAATTTACTTAATTTTTACTTGAAACATTACAACATGTGCATAAAGACTTTATTTCAATTACCGATGCTATTTCAAATATGGTTTGATGTACATAAGAAAACAAAAGAAAATCTACATTCCAGGAATTTAAAAATATCTGCACAAAGTTTAAACAACCTAACCCGTATCTTTATTTACAGAATGGTCATCAAACAAACCTAAACATATCAGACTTCAATGATTGTCAGCAAATGAACTTCGCTAACGGAAAAATAATGAATTTTAACAATATCCATGAACACGAATGTAGGAACATTTTATGCCAGTCATTTCGTACTTTAGCACCGTAGTCTAGACTGTTATCGCAGTCATTAGAATTGTTGCAAATTTTAACACCTTTTATATGTTCCATTTGATGACCCCAGGGCGTCGGAGAAAATTTGCCATCTGTTCCTGAGAAGCATGAGATCAGACGGCGAATATGCGTTTGTTTCTGTGTATTTGTTAAAAATATTATAGACGAAATTGCTTCGCATTGAAATATTTATGAATTCATTCAGTCGAACGCAATAAGTTTCTTTATCTTCTGCCAAAAGAAATACATTTAAAATAATTGTAAAGCTCCCCTCATATACTCGCTGATAACACAGGCCTGCATGGGTCATGTTTTTTAACTTTTGATTATTGATTTCTATGTATTTTTTACGCTGAATCTGAATATGACATTAGTTTTTTTCCCATCACGTCAAGAGTTTTTGCAAAACGCAATTTTCGAAATTTGTAATATGCTACAAAACATGAAAAATATAAAACATATTGACAGATTTAAAACGATTTTTTTATTATAAAATGTATTTAATATAATTAAACCAATGGCTTATACTTTACAGTATCATAGCCAAGCACATCAAGAGTCCTTTGCAGAGAAAGGAGGCAAAAATTTAATAAAAACTACCACAAAATTTGCCTAAATATAACAATTTTGGTACACGAAATTTTATACTGGTACTCTTAATTTTATGTACTTAACTTTAAATTTAATTTTAACCAGTCTTAATGATGATGTATGTAAAAAAAGTCCCTTTTCATTTGTGTCGTTATCTCTTTTGACCAGTCATGTAGTGTTGGCGGCTTTTCCGTCCATATGCCCTTGTTTGTTCAATGCGGTGCAACATCCGGCAATAGTCTGCCACCATTAAAGTATTCCATCTTCCATTTTTTGGATATCCTGATGACGGAAAAGGCCTGACCCTCACATCCATCTCTCCATTAGCCGCATCCAAATTCTGAGGAAAGTAATCCAAATATGAATTTAGAAAATAAACCATCAAACTCATGGAACAGCCCAAATTTTGATACTTCAGGAAAATGGAAAATCGTTATCAAGGAAGATGGAATACTTCAATGATGGCAGACTATTGCTGGATGCTGAACTGCGATGAACCAACAAGGGCACATGGACGGAAAAGCAGCCAAAACAGCATGACTGGTCAAAAAAGACAATGACACAAATGAAAGGGGACTTTTTTACATACATCATCATTAAGACTGGTTAAAATTAAATTTAAAGTTAAGTACATTAAATTAAGTGTATCAATATAAACTTTCATGTACCAAAATTACTTTGTTACATTTAGGCCAATTTTGTGATAGTTTTCATTAAATATTTGCCCTCCCTCCTCCCCAACGGATTCTTGATCTGCTTGGCTATAATACTGTAAAGTATAAGCTATAAGTTAAATACATTTTATAATAAAAAACCCGTTTTAAACCTGTCAATATGTTTCATATTTTTGATGTTTTACAACATATTACAAACTAGCCGCCTTTGGCGACCAGCTGGTTTGCCATGAGTAATGCGTTCTAAAATTTTCAATTAAATCACATATTCATTAGCCAAAATTTAAGAAATAGTTAAAGTTAAAAGATTCAGTTATTAGTAGTTAAAGAGTCGGTAACTTTATTCGAAAAAACTTTTTGAGTTTAATGCTCTAACAATTTATCGATTATGCTTCCAAAATATTAAAAAGGTTTGTTTTGGTGATGTTGCCAAAATGTTAAATATGTTTTTTAAAGAAAGCGAAAAAGGGGAAAAATTAATGAATTAATGATACAGATATTACAAACGATTATAGAAATATGCCATTAAGTCGGGATTTCAATGCATATCCTGTCTAAATTCAACCAGGTTTACTGCAAATAAAGATAATTTATGGTATTAATTATATATCTATTGCAAACGATCATAGAATCCATTGCCTTGCATTTATTTTTTTAGAAGATATCTCTTTTTATATTTATGTTATTTTATCCAGTCACATGCTGAAGGTAGTATTTCTTTAGATTTATTTTGTGATGATCGTTTTTTTTTTTTTTTTAAATTTGAGCTTTCGTCATTGTTTTCTTTTATTTTATCCAGTCACGTGCTAAAAAAAACATGGTTAAAATATTTCTTTAAAAATTCGTTAAAAATAGAAGCTTGTGTTATACATTAAAACACTGATATCACAAGTTCATCTCTTTTTAATTAAAAGCTAAATATTCTTCATTTTTTAAAGCATTTATAGACTCGTGCTACCTACTATGCAGCTATTTACTGCATTTAGACTTTTTTATAGATGTATTTCTATTAGTAAACAAAGCTGATTTATTTAATTAATAATATTGTAAAAGTCACAAAAAATTCTTTGCATTTTCTTTTTTTTAAAAAGAAAAAACATATTTCATTTCATGCAAACACGTGCTGAAAATTGCATTTTTAAATGCTTAATTTGCAACAATTATTTATTTTTTTAATTTGAGTTTTTATCTATCTGATGGCAACCTATTGATAAAAGATAATTTTTTTCCCTTCAACTCGTAACGTGCTCCTGCAGATTAAATTTTATTGTTTTGTCCGAAATATATTGTTGAAAAATATAGTTGAAATGCTTCTTTAAAAATTTATTACAAATAGAAGCTTAAGTTAAAGGTTAAAATACTGATACTATTAGAAAGCTAATTTTTTTATCTTTAAATTGATGTTTATATCATGTTTATCCGATAATATTTTCGGAAGTTATAGCGGAAAAACGTCGAAATTTCGCTTAAATTTTAATTAATCCAAATTCTAATTAAAAATTCGAAAAAAGGGCTCCGAGGTGCACATTC
>JAPMOQ010064962.1:319272-338640 GCA_026543055.1 Argiope trifasciata | reverse complement strand
TATATATATATATATATATATATATATATATATATATATATATACATTAAGATTTTTATTTTTGAAACGATAAAAAATATATAAAAATATGTTTGAATTCTAACAACTTGAGTGACTATAAAATAAATGGAAAGCATTGTAAAATGTATTAATTTTTTTAATTGAAAAGAAAAAACGATGGACATTAAAAATTGACGAAAAGGTTTTTGGTACTTTTTAAAATCATGTTTCATTCTTTTGTTATTACTTTATTATTCATATTATAAAATGATTTTTCTCTTTTAGCAAGAAAGACATAGGTTTTTTTAAAATTAAAATGAGTTTTTTTCATCTTTGTTTATGAGACAAAAAAGGCTTGATTTAATCCTCACTAAGTTCTCAGTACATATTAAGAAATATAACATTTTTTAATGAGTATTTATTGATCCTAAATGTGAAATTTTTTAATGCCCTATTCTTTTAAATCAAGTTAGATATTAAAAATAAAGTTATGTTTTATTCTCAATATGTTTTGTACTAAACGATTTTCGCGATCATGAGTTTTTTCCGAGTTATTAAGCGAAATTTTATTTCAATCAAATTTCTTAACCTTTACTTATGTTGTTGTTGAAATTTATGGCACTTCCCAAGACCACCGATGTTTTTCTTTAAGCGATTTAAGCCGAGGGAGTGTCTTTTGTTTTTTCGGTAGCAGTAACTAGAGCCAGGAGTACGACTTAGCATCTTCATGCGTCACATTCACTTGCACGCCCCCTTTTTACGAAGGGACATTCGCAAACCTCACAGATAGAAGACAGAATAACTGTTCCCGAACCATGACGTCCAGATCACGGGGCAGACGCACTACCTACTACAGGATGCCGGAACTAACACTTCTTGTTCATGATTTCATCAACAAGCTATTATCCGCATAAAACTGCCATAGATATTAAAACCATCTTATTTCAGTAGCTTTACACAAATTCTTTTCATTGTGCTGATGAATTTTTTAAATAAAAATCCATTCTATGATATCATAGCGCTAATGAAAAATGTTATTGTCCGATTAATCTTTTTTCTAAATTTTTCAATACAGTAACTTCCATTTTTTATTTGTTCTTATTAACCACACACGATAAATAGAATTTTTCTTTCCTAGTTTTCAACAATGGAAAAATAATCAAATCCTTAAATATTTGGTGAAACAATGAAAACTGTTTTAATTTCGGAGTAATATTATAAACCATTGCCGTAAGATCAACAGTTTGCTAAAAAATAGTATTCGCTCAAGTTAAAGAAAAATTTTCGGATTTGTGAAATTTGTGCCATTGAAAAGATAGTCTAAGTTTTGAGATGATGTAAAAATACGTTTTGTGCTTTAATATTTATGAAAGTTTGTGTGAAAAAAAATGAAATGTATCTTTATATATAATAATAATGCGTATATAATATGTACGTGTGTGACAATCAAACTGTCTGACCTGTAGAGTTCCAATATAATCATAAGAGAGTGAACATACACACATTTTCATTATCGGTAAAGACTCTCTTATTTACTATTTCTAATTAAAATAGTAGCGATTACACAATCTCGATTCGAAATTTTATTCCCAAAGAATATAATTTTTATAGATTCAACTTTTTATTAATTTTTATAAAGTATTATGGAAAAAATAATTAATTATAGGAATAAGTATTATAGAAATATTAAATAGTAAATAATAAAATAATCCACAATCGAACATTTTTGAAAAAAAATTAAATAATTGCTTATAGGTTTAGTTAAATGTAATACTACTTTCGGTTTTAAATAAAAATTTAAAGTCACTATTGACTTTTTTTATGGATATTTATTATAAATATCTTATTTACGTTTCTAAACTCTTTTTCTTTCATATATATGATAATTCGGAAATAAAGTAAAATCGCACATTGCGCTAGTTAAAATACCGTCTATTAAGGTATCTGCCAACCCACGGAGTATTTTATTGAAAAATCCCATTAATGAGCTAATTCATTTCCTTTTCTGGATAAACGTAGTTGCAAATAACTAAAAAATATTGATCTGATTATTACCAATTAAGATTTTGTAAATTGTGTCAATTTGGTTAAAAAATTAGTGAAATTTACAGCATAAACCAAAGCACTCTACAAAAAATTCTATTGCACATATTCCAATTATTTTTGTACACAACAGCTATGGTGAAGGAAATGACACAGAATCTAAAAAAATATGTGGATATTTTTAAAAAAGGTTTTGATAATCTAGTATTTCGGCATTGAAAATTTCACAAAATTCATCGTTAAAGATTATATTAGGAATGCTATAAAAGAAAAATCTCAGTTCAAAGTTATATCCTTACTTCATTGCCTTTGAACACTAAAGGTAACATATATGTAAAATTTCAATGTAATATATTAATGCATTTTTAAGATACTATTTTTAGGTATGAAATGTTTTACAGAATAGAAGTTTTTCAAAAAGTTCATATAAAGTTTTCTTTGTCTTGGGTTAAAAATGCTTTGTAAGCATAGACAATATTCAAAATCATATGTAATTGTCAATCTTTTCAGTAAAAAAACTACTCACAATGTATCCTGTCACCTGTAGCTTTCTGATAGAACATGTTATATTCCAGGCAGGAAGGCATTTAATAAAATGTTGGAGAAATATTCAACTACTTCCGGTTTCGTTTTCACTTACAGTTTCATATCTCGGTTTCTATTTATCTTAATATTAATGAAAACACGATTTAGTAATACAAATAAATGGGGTTTAAAATAAAGCAACACAAAAAAATGTTAATTTTTATTAAAAACCGTCTTTTAAACGTAGATGGATACTATAATCGTCAAAAAATAAAACAAAACCTTCTTATCTCATTTATTATAAACGGCAGTCTAGTGAATAATAGAGGGAAAAAAACCAAAAAGATAGTGCAATAAAAAATTCCACAAACTTGCGATTTTATCAATTTCAAAGAGCATTTTTTATGAATTTTTAAAATAAATACATAAGATTACATGCATAAATCTTGATTGGTCTAATTTATTAAGAAAGAAGATTAATTTGAAGAATTAGTTTAAGATTTGAAAAACTAATTGATAAATCACAGTTATTACTTAATCAGTAGAGTGTGAAACGGCGCCAATAAAATTAAAGCACATAGTATCAAACATTGTCACGATTGGAAATTTAAAATAAAAATTTATAACGCTTAACAATCGTAATATATAGTGATTAAATAATATACTCCATCAAGTTCATAAATTTAAATGTGAGATTAAGGGTTTCGATAAGAATGTTTAAAGTATTGCACAGTGCTGGCGAAAAGACCATGTAGGAATCAATCTGTATTTTCTGACATACGCAGTTATTTCATCTTTGCTTTTTCTTGATAATATTATTCCCCTTGTTCTTATTCGAATTATTAATTTAAAGATTTCATTTTTGAGTAGACAGTATCGTTTGGCTTCCGAACCATTTTAAAATCAGTATGAAACCAAAAGTAACTATTTAAATTTCAAAATGAAAGTACATGAAACCATTCTTATCTAGAAAATAAGGGTATTCTGCTTCATTATTTATTTGACTAATGCAGAATTAAATTAATATCCCTAAGCCATGTTAGTAGATATTAAGATCTAATTTTGTAATTTACCGACTAGAAATATCCGATTTAATCTGTTCAGCGTCATTGAATCAACAATTTTAAGAGGTGAACAAAGCCAAGAAATGGAAAAAAAAAATCTAGAGGAAACTTTTTTTAAAAAACCGTGAAATATTTTAGTTTATATTTTTATTCAACATTTTAAAATAATTCTTTAACATGAAAGGACATGGAAATAGTTTGAAATAAATGTTTTTTTATTATATTTTTACAGTAAATTAGAATTATCTATATAAAAATTCAGGTTGGGAATTTTTAAAAAAAAAATTTCTTGGCGTTTATTTTTGCTTTTTCAAATTATTTAACATGTGACGAATAATTTAATATAAGGATAATTACTGATAAATAATGATGACAATTTTAGATAATATAAACAATTTAAGAAATTATTATCAAAACAAATTCTGCAATTTTCTTACAGAAAATTGATTTTTCCATATCAAATTTTTTCCCGAAATCTGTTTTTCTAATCATATTCATGTTGCAAGAAACCATAAAAAATCCTTAAAGATAAAATATAATAATCAAATTATCAACCCAATCAGTTAAAACAATTTCCGTCAGCGTAACTATTAATAAAATAACATCGCATAAATAATGAAATCAGTCCCGCAGCCACTATCCGGCCCGAAGTCCGGGCGCAAGAAAAAGAGAGTTTGACTTACGCTGTTGGCATTGTCCTGTTCGCCTGTTGATCCGGCTTGCTTGACTGTGGAGGATGGGGCTGATCGGCACAGTTTCCCAAGAGTGGCGCATGCGCAGACCCCTCATCCGGAACTGAAAGAGCGGATGGGAAGAAAAGAGTCCGGATTGCAATCGGAGTTGTTTATGCCTGCTGACGGTAGGGAGCTTCTTTTGGGCTGGAGATGGATCTGGAATTTCGGCTGATTGCGCGTCTGGCAGAAAAGCTGGAAAAGCAATCGTTAAAGATGTTTATTTGCGAATGAAATTATAGAATTTGCCATGAATGAAGGCCAGAGTTAGGAATAGTTTGAAATTGTGGTGTTCCGTAACATTTTTCGTATTTTTGAAGGATTTGATTAATCACGTTCAAAAAGAGTTTGTCGTTTGACAAACTCACTTTCAGATAATTTCGTTCAAAAGATTAATCTACAAAATAATTTTAGGTAGCGTATATTTAAAAAAAAAAATGTATAACTCTGAACCAGAATTTCGGTTAACTTTTAGAAATTCATTTCAGTTTATTAGAAATTTGATTAATTTATTTCATTAACCGTTGTCAAAATTTGTTCAAATTTCTGGATTTTTTTCCCATAATTTTAAGGTATTTTTTAAATAAAAACATTTAAGAGCTTTCTAATGTTTTTTTTTAAAAAATTGCTCACTTTAAATAGAAAATTTGGTTGATTCTATTTCTGAATAATTTATTTTTGCTGGTGGAGCTTAGTTCTGATTATTTATTTTAGTTCGACGTTTGCTTTCAAAATTATTCGATTTTCCAATATTAATTGTGAATTTCATACAATATTATTCAAAACACGAATTTCAATGATATCTATATTTTTAAATAATAGTAATAATTATTAAAATAATTATTATAATCTATTATCAAGTTTTCTTCATATATGTATGAAGTTTAAATGGATTTTTTTTTTGTTTAATTTAGAATTTCGAAATTCTGTTTTCAGTCAGCTCACTAAAGATTTGGTTTTTTTTAACTTTCCAAAGTTTTTCAATATTTGAAAAAAAAACAATCTTGCTTTTTTTAAATTACTTTTTTAGAAGCAAATATTTTATTCCATATTTTTTAATTACTTTTGAAAGGAATTTTCGCTTATTCAATTAAAATCAATTACTGCCAGCTTATGAAACTACTGATTAATTTACTTTATTCAGTAATCGTTTTAAAATTAATTTCGATAGTTCAAATATTTATTGAAATTTTTAGAAAATGTTCGAAACTTGTATTATAATGAGGTGAGATTTATAAAATACTAACCGTACCCGGGATGCTGCAGTCTCAGAAAGAGTAATTTTTGAAATATAGTTTGAAATTTAAAATTACTGTCTTGTTTAATTAGGAATTCTAGAAAGAATTACGTTTATTCTCGTATTGGAAATGAACACATTCACTGAAATCGAATGATAAAAGAAGAAAAAATGTAAATAATGTTTATACTTTTTTTTTACTATTCAAGAGCATTCGTGTAGGCAATATTTGTTTGTTTTTCTGTATTCAGCAGAAACAAATAAATTTCTTGACCATCTGACTCTTAAGCATACAGCATACAACTGGTTATGTGAAGAGCATGGATCATTTTAAGATTCAGTCCGCAAACTGGAAGTGATTGATCTTGCGCCTTATTGTTAATCATCGAGAATGTAAGTCGAATGGAAATGAAAAAGCAGTCATTTGAAATCAAAAGGCACTTTGATGGGAATAATAGGAATGCATGGAGTGAGCACATCTCCAATAGATGTTCCTTTAAGGATAGTTGTCACGCTTCTTGCCTCATATTGGTCTTTTGAATTTAATACTCATGATCAGGTAGCATGTGAATGTTGTCTTTCGGTTCTTGCCTCATGTTGATCGTGAGACTCTGAAACAAATGAACTTGCAGTTTGTAAAGGATATGCTTTATTGTTCTTTTATCGTTTCTTGTTTAAAAAGCTTGAATTGACATATTTATAGATGATGCGTTGTGAAGTGAAACTATTAGGGGACGAATGTTTGGGAACGTAATTTTTATCGAAGCAATTAACATGATATACATTTGTATAATCGAAATATCATTTGTAGATTCACTTAAAAAATAGCAAAATCACTCTCGGCACTGGAACATTTCCATTATATATAATTTACCTTGATCAGCAGCGATAAAAATAATTTTATTTTGTGTGTGTGAGATAAATTCTGAATAATATGTGCGGTCTGCTACAGACAAAATTGTGAGTATGCTGAATGACAGCATTTTATGTAGAAGACTACTCGTTAATGGAAGAGAAAAAAAATTAGCGCTTACACAAAGAATATTTGATTTCATTTCACTCACGTTTAATGACATCAATTATAATAATTTTATTTTGTTTGATTTACGATTAACTCCAAATAGTATGTGTCATTTACTGTCTCACTTTGTCGATTATGAGTTTTAAAATATAAACTTCACGGAAGTGCAAGTAATAGGTTTCATCAAATTTCATAGCAATTTGTTGAACAGTACGCTAACATTTTATTAAATTTTTAATTAAAACTTCAATTTTGTAGGAGTGTTTCCCCTAAAACATTCCCGCATACTCTCTCTAATAAGGCTGTCACCTCAGAGAAATACTTACATTTACGTACAATTGCTACAAAATATTAACGTATATCTTGAATTTAGCATCTTTGTTGTGTCTCCTTGGTGAGTTATTTGAAAGTTAATCCTTTGTTATACCTTAACTGGGGACATCCGGTCTGTGAGACCTCTAGCGACGGACTATCGCTCACCCATATTCTATTTTTAGCTTAATCGAATGAATTGATTTTGTAGCTTCCTGTTTCATGACCTTCAATGCAACTGCACTTTTTCATCCGATTTCCGCTGATGGTTTTTAAAATAATTCAGTTAATTCTCTCCTTCTGTTATTTCTTTAAAAAATTCAGTTAATTCCTTCGACGTCATTCAGACCACTCTTCCCCGATTGTATCCCAGTGATAAACAAGGCTTAGCAAATAGTGCAAAAACTTGGGAACAGTAATATCATCTAATTTATTGATTCTATTATGAAGCAATACTCTAGATACTTTTAAATGATATAGAAAGGAATTTTAGTGATATGGATAACTGTAAAGAAGAGTTTTTCGATGAAAATTCCCATTCAACTGATTCTGATATGTAAATTCAAGCATAATTAATATTTCTAGTAATAATATTTTTTTGAAAAAATTTATAAAATAAATTAATATGCCAAGAAATATCTATGCATAGTTTATAATTTGATTTTCATAACAGTTCTTGACCTGTATGTCTAAAATGCCCTATAAAATAGAGCCATGAAAGTCCCACAAGCCGTTAAAAAAGGACCAATTTTACCCATTGTCAATTTTTATTCTTCATATAATTGTTGAATTTTACATTACATTCTTTTCTATATATCTTTATATGCTGGAAAAATAAAAAGTATAAAGTAATATGTTTTTTCAAGAATATTATGTATTGTTACATATAATTTGAGAAGAAAATACATGTTCCTACGCATTTACTTTTTTCCGTGATAAAATATTTTTAAAAAATTCTAAAACATATTTATTAAGTAAGAAAAATGCCCGTAGAATTTCATTCGAATACTTTTGAGAAAAATTCATTTGATAGTAAAGAAAATGCAGTCACGTAGACAGCACCTCCCCAGTTACGTCCTAAATTTTCACCTCACCAGTTAAGGGTTACTCGTTGCTGTAAATAAATCCAAAAATATTTTTTATATATTAGATAATTTTACTGTGCCTATAATCATCCTGTATGTGCAAGTAATAATTATCCAAAGTTTCATCGCAATCTGATGAACGGTACGGCAGCACATAAAACATACAAACATTTATTTTTATTTATAGAGATTGATTCATTTCTTTAAATTATTGAAAATTTCAAAAATGATGCTCTCATTTAAATTTCTAAAAAATATTTTTCAATCAATTGATTAAAATACATCTGAAAATATCTGGACATTTAAAGAATGATTCAAGTTACATTTAATCTAAATGTGTAATATAGTTATTATGCAAAATATCTTGCTAAGAGAATTTTAAAAACTAATTTTTTACATAAGGATTAGGGAAATGAAATCATAAAAATCGTTTTAAAAAGGTTTCGAAATTTAATTTTTTTAAAAATGAATTACGATATTAAGTAGAATTGTCCTACTTTGTAATATATTTAGGAAATTGATGGCATTTAATATAGTGGAGGGGGGGGGGGGGGTTAGACTACTATTTATATAAAAAATTTTCTATGCCCAAAATTCTGCTTAACATTTTTAGTATGTAAATGACACGTTATCAAATTTTTTAGGGTGCTTTATGAAATAACAATTTTCATTTTGAAATCCTTATTAAAAAATCAGTTTTTTTAGATATGTTTTTATTAAATATTCTGACAGTGCTTCCGATGTAAATTTATAATAATTTGTAACCTATTATAATACAATTAACTGTGGGGAAAAATTACATTTTCTCTTAAATAAATATTCGATAACAGTTTATTACAAGATTTTTTTTCCGTTTACGACCATTCTTAAAAAACTTATATGCCAGGCTAGGAATTTTAAATATTTTTAATCTTGCATAAATAAATATGCTCTGAATAATGTTAAAAAAATTCTAACATTTTGATTTAATGTTTCTTACTTTCAAAAACATTTCAAATTATAAAAAAAAGATTTCAAATTCAAAGACAATGTATTTATCTTGTCATTTTTATGACTAGGTGACACTTTTAATTCTATAGATATATAAAATATGTGTATTATAGTGTATTATTAATACTTTTTTAAAATTTCGGTTTCAAAATATATTTTATATTTTTAATTATTTAATAACTTTCGACAACTTATACTTCAATGTAAAACAATTAATTGAATCTACTGAAGGCAAAATTTTATTATGTGATGTTATTGTTCTTACAATAGAATTACGAACTGTAAATACTTAAAATATATAATGAAACAAATATTTCTTTTCATTATTTTAAATTCTGTCTAAAACAATGCTACATAATTTTCAAAATTTTTTTTCTAGCCTTTAATTTTCGATTCAATCGCAATTAGTGAGCGATTGTTCACTGATCATATTAAAAGTATTAATGGAGTAAGTTGTTTGAAGTTTTCATAAACTATATTTTATGACAACAAATGAATATTTTATTTCAATTTTTATCCATGCATTAAAATTAGCACATATTGAAGAGATAGGTTTGTTTGCGAAATCAATTGTTTAATTAAATTGATAAAATTGTTCTAGCCTTTGACACTCGAGACTCTGTATTATGCAATATTCTTTAACTTGCTGGAGTCGATCAACGTCCTCATGACATATCCGGAATCAATAAGATTTTTTATGGAATACAAATTAACAAAATCGGATCAGCTTTGAAGGCTAGAAAACAATTTTTTAAATTATTTTAAAATTTTCCATAGCCTTTAAATTTTAAAATTAATGTATGTTATATAAGTGTTTGTGTTTGAGCCGTTATAGCTCATTTCTGCTGATTGAAATGTTATTAATGCATTTGTATATGCTTTCTTTGTTACTTGCATTTGCCAAATTCATGTTTGAGGTGTATGCATTCTTTTCTATATTGTTTTATGTATGTATACTATATATAATAATAATTTTCCTACGTTATAGTTTTATGTTAGCTTTGATTTTCAATGTGTTAATTAATTCATTAAATTTTATCTAATTCATGATTTTGTAATTTGTTTCTCTCATATTCATGCGATTGTTTTAAGCTTGGATGCAAGATGGAAAAATTTAAACACAGAGTATTTCTAAAATATATTCATGTCCTTTTTACAAAATCATTTGCAATTTAATGCGCTAAATATATATCACTCATTTATATATGTATTTTTCTTCTTAATTTTTCTTTAATCATCTTTAGGGTTCTTTTTTTATGACGTTCCATCAAATCTTCTTTTAATTGCTGCATATTCTTTGCGGGTGTACACATATAAAATGGAGGAATTATATATATATACATCTTAAAAATGTCCCTTATCTATGAGTTTCCTATACTTCTCGTTTAATTAAATATCGTTTGAAATTACTGTTCGAAAAATTGAAAAAGGTTTCTAGATATTAACTTAAAAGCATTCCTGTGTAATTGTGCCGTCATTTTTGCATTTGTTTTCTGTTACAA
Organism: Argiope trifasciata; assembly: GCA_026543055.1. NCBI lineage: Eukaryota > Metazoa > Arthropoda > Arachnida > Araneae > Araneidae > Argiope > Argiope trifasciata. Next base: position 328,130 of record JAPMOQ010064962.1, on the reverse strand, counting down.
GTACACTATTACAACTTATTATCTCTACTAATAATACAGATTAATACGTGTATTTGCGTCTGCGCATGTTGATATTCTAGAAAGTAAGCCGCTTAATTTAAGTCTCAACACGTATATACTTTAGAAGATAACAATATATGTTTATCACTGCGATTCTGTTTGAAATTTTAATTAAATTAAGAAATTTTGACAATCTGATATAATTTCCGAAATTTTATGGAATTAGTGATTTTTTTTTCGTTCGCAAAATATTATTCCCTTTAATGACAGCAATATAATATTTGTGATAATCTTTCCTGAAATATGAGAGTTTTTTAAAAAAATGTTTTACATAATCTTCAATAGCGTTTTTGATTGTTGCACTGGCATTCAAACTGTTTTTTTTTTATTCAAATATTTGATACTACAATTTTATTCCATCACTTTAAACGGAAAAAAAGAAAGATTTAGTTCAATATCTGAGTAGTGTAAATGATGATATAAAAGAGAAATTACAATATTGTTAATGTAAGAAAATAGATGCAATTGACTTTAATGTTTTTAATATATGTACGGTGTTGCGAGATGCGACTCACTTAGAAGGGATAAGCATAAATTAAACATAGCAGCTGTAAGATAATTAAAATAATATTGACATTAACCCAAATAGCACACGCGCACACAGAGGGTTAAGTCCTTTTTCAAAAACTGAATGAAACAAATTAATCATTTTCTAATTACTGACTCTCTACATTCGATTTCAAACTGCCGATTCACCAGAACCTAGTTATTATTTATTACTTGATTTTGAAATGGGTTTTTCAGTTATACAGGCACAAATAAAAAAATCACCAAAAAGGCGCGAAATAAGAGCCAAAATTACATCAAATTTAACTTTCGAACTCGTGAAATTTCCGTTATTCTCTTGGCGACTTTGTTCGCGTTTTGTTCACATTGACGATATTTGTTTTACCATTCGTTTTTGCTTGGCGACTTGACTCGTGTTTGGCTAACTTTGATGATATCTTGCGCCCGTATAAGGAAAAAGTACCATGCATTCCATTCAACATGTACTATTTCTCTGAAAGAGACAAAGATATGGCAAATATCAGCTTCCAGCTTTTAATAAACCCAGAATTCGTTTACAAAGAGTTTTTATGTGTTATCGCTTATTGTACACCATAAAAACCTAGACTACTATGTTTTTATTAAAGACAAAATAATCGGCCAACAGGCTTCGTAAAAAAGAAAAAAAAAAACCCTGCAAACACAAATAGAAGAAATCGATTATAAACTGTCAAGCAGTAAAGTTTAGGATATTTTCGCTGCAAAACACTTATTCAATTTTTATCGAAGTATATTTGCATATAATGTTCTTAAAATATAAAAAAATGCATACAGATAAAATAAAAAAGACAAAAAAAAAATTTTAAAATGAAACAAAAAATTTAAATGATAAAGCACCTTAAAAATAATTTTTTTAATAAAAATAACTATTGATTATCGTATATATTAAATTGTAAATTAATATATTTGAAAAAAATCATAATAAAAAATAATTGAAATGTAAAATGGGATGAAGGAAACAATTACACTGAATCGTAGTACTCCAATTCCCTAAAAATAAATGTCTCGTTATGCCTTTTCCAGGATTAAAAAATGTACTTTCGCTTAAAAACAAATTATGAACCTGAAAATTACCAAAGCAGTTTTAGAGTATCCCGAATAAATGCAGATAGAAACCTAATTATAAATTTTAAAGAATTATGGAGAAATGTAAAAAACATTTTAGACATTAGAGTAGCTAAAACACATTTTATTCTAGAAATTCCTGGAGAAAGATAATAGACTTTCGTTAATCTATTGATAGTTTATAGGCCTTGACTTACGAAAATTTTTCGCTTACCTTTTGTCGTTCCTTTGAAAAAGTGAAATCTTCTGTTTACTTTCCGAATACTCATAATTAACAATAAGATGAAAATGATAAATTATTCGCATTCTTACAAAGTTGATCATTTTCATATTTGTTTATCTCAACAAATTCAAGCATCTTGATTTCTTAAAATTCTTCTTTGAAAAATCGGTATTCATTAATATATCTTTGAATTATGAACAGATATTAACAGCATTCTGTGAAAGACTTTTTTAGGTACATTTCTACAGGAATCTATTGTCTTACTACCTAGTGCAATGGTTCTATTGACAAGACTTCGATAAAAATTTCTTCATTTATATATCAATCATGGATTGTAAGAATTTCGAAATTGTTGGTAAATCAAGGGGAGATGGTGGGTGAGGTTTGAAATTTTCATTTCGCTATACGTTTCTTAATATTGAAGATGGAAAAGCAAATCAAATTAGCCAAATTAACTCCTCATTAAGATTAGCTCCTCTATTCAAAATATTTCGATAACTGCAGTATCATAAAAGTTAGAGACTTAAAAGTGATTTTCAAGCCATAATTTTCATTGTTTCTGGCATCAAGAATTCATGTTCCTAAATAGGAAAAGGAATCCACATTGCTCTCCAGGTTGCCCAGACGAATTTTTTTAAAATTAAAAGAACATTAGGCTAATTGAGTTGTACATATTTTCGTCCAAAATGGAAAGGAACGTTTGGTCTTATTATTTAAATTATCGTACCAAGCCTCCAACCATCTCACTGCCTGAAAGATGTTTCTCGGAAGTGGACACTAATTCACTCGGCCGAATGATTCGTGAACGAATTTGACGTCTCCACCTTTAACCGTGGAAGCATTTGTTAATAAAGTCAGGATATTTTGGGATGCTTTCACTTCAATAATATCTTCGTTGCCTAAAGCTTCACCATTACAAACTGCTCCAGGGAAATGCTCATTATTTATCGGAACGCTTTCCTCACATGGATGGTGGCTCTGTAAATGACTTTTGTCACTATCCTTAATTTCATCAATAGCTTGTCTTGTGATTATCCTGTATTTATTTTTACTAGAAACTTTGCTGTTGTTTGATAATCAAAAAATGCAGTTTGTTGTTTTTGGTTCTGAAATTATAATTTTTTACTTTAAGCATTTTATCATCCTGATTTCCACATTACTGTAGATTTGTTTTGTTATACTAGAACACTTTACGTTCGTTATACCAAAAATAGGGACTTCAGTTCTAAAAATCATTATTTCAAAAGGTTCAACTTTAGAATTTCTCTGATAAATTGTTGGGCATATATAGAGAATTAGCATGGTAATGGGTACTTTTCGGTTATACTGAGGCAACGCAAAAATCGCCAAAGTGTCGCCAAATAACTGTTAGATGGGAAAAGTAAATTTTTTTAAATAAAAAGTAATCCATTTTTTATGCTTTTGTATTTTTGTTTAAAGTTATTAATCTATTTTTATATTTATTCCCTTTAGAATTTTTTTTTGATTTGACGTTTTAAAAAGTAAGGATATAATTATTTATTGAATTGGAACTAAGAGTAATTTCAACTTTTGTTGTAAGAGTAATCTCAACAAAATACGGCACGACTCTCTTTTAAATACTGACGTAACGAATGATTTACCTTTTACTATCCACGAAATCAATTCTGTTATAATTGAAATTTAAAAAAAAGTCTTTTGGTCCGGACTCTATACCTAGTGAAGTTGAGCCAGTCTTATCTTCGTCTCAAGATCCCCCCCCCCTCACTGTTGGAAGAAAGCTACAGTTGTTCTGATTCCTAAAAATTACAATGTCTGTATCCCGCATTTAAACAACCTAAGGTGTTATCAGTTGACTGCCAACTTTGAGTAAATGTTTTGAAAGACTGTGAACAATTGGCTTGGTTTTTTGCAAAAATACAATTATTTCAATAAAACTCAATTTGGTTCTATACCTCAAAAAAGCCCTGAGGATACTTTGTTGAATCTTAGTAAATTTGTTTTAAAAACGAAAAAGAGAAACCTTTGAATAATCCTGGTTTTCTTGGATATTAAAGGAGCTTTTGATGATGCTTGGTGGCCCACTATTATGGGTCTATTAAAAAGAGCAATCAGCCCTGGCAAGTTATTTGCCGTCATTTCTAGCGTCCTGAAAGATAGAGTGGCAAGCTTGTCATTCTTTCTAGATGTGAAAAGTAATGCATATTTATGGCCAAAAATTAAAATATATCAGCATTCTTTCGTAAATATTTGTATCCAATTTAAGTACACTATGTTGAAACTGGAAACCTTGTTTATATAAGAACAAAAATATATAAATTATGATATCAGTATTGCATGATTGTAACACTTATATGCAGAATCACATCAGAAGTTATAGCATTAAAGCTCCTATGAAATTTCATTACACTGCTCTGTGAAATGAGGTCCTTGTAAACAAGACCTTTCCGCAGAATGTGCCTTAAGTAGAACGTCTGGTCATTTCGGGGGAGAGTTCCATTGCAAAGCGCTAGTTTAATCAGATGATGACATCATGATTGTCAAGAAGATAACTGATTCAGAATATTGAGGTGAATTGATGCTTTTCTTAATTGGTTAATCATTAATAAAACTATCCTAATGAAATATAATCTAAAACTTTGTTACTGGGTTAGCATAACTAAAAAAGCAAGCGAGTTTTAGATCAAGTTTCATTAGGGACTTTCTTTGCTAGTTAAAATTTTACCTTTTTGTACGGTGTGCTTTTGTTAATTTAATAGAAACATCACTTTATGCCAGGATTAGCAAAGGCATTTAAAAAACAATTGAATTGCCCTTTTTGTTAAACCATAACATGTTTTTCTTTAAACAAGATATTTAAAAGAATAACTTCAGAATGAATTCAAGAGCAAATACCAGTTAATTCAACAGGTAACTAGGAGTGTTTTATTTCGTTTTTATTCCCATGTGAAACTTGACTCATATGTCCAGCCAAATATTGAACCTTGGAAAAGAGGACTAAAAAATATGAAGAAAAAAGTAAGAAGAAATAATTGATACAATTATTTAAAGGCACTCAAAAATAATCAAATCAAAGTAATTTTATTTCAACAATTTTTGATCTCTGGATAATTATCAGAGAAACGACCATAATTTTGTACATTTTTTATTTAACGAGTACGGGTTAAATCTTTTCATTGAGGCAATAATACTTCAACTAACTAATGATACTAACATGTCTACTGTGGCGAAAGAGAAAAGCAAAACAAGTGTCTAGAAAATGTTACTTTTACATATCGAAAAATATAAAATTTTAAAATTTTGATTGAAAGATTTTGATAAATATTCAGATTTTCAATCACCTGTGTTACAAATACACATTGTGGGACTTATTGTACTCTGTGAACAAATTTGTTCGGAAATGGTTTGAGTTAGATGAATGAAAGCGCCTATTGGTCTTCACACTAAATGTATAGATTTCTAAATCTACAAATATTGATTATAGAATTGTTTATCTGTCTGCATATAAGGCCGCAGTGGCCAGATGGGAAGGTCCCGGCTTTAGGGCTTCAGGCTCGAGACCCGGTTCCACCGAAAACTCGTCGTGTAAGGGGCGGTCTGTTGTACATTAAATCCTTCAGGCCAAATGCCTTCCCATTGGTGTACCCTCGTCGCCTGATTGTGGTTCAAAATGAAGAGGTCCGTCCTAAAATAGGCTTTAAAACGGGACGTTAATATAACCAAACCAAACCTCTCTGCATATATGCATGGGAATAACATAACTCATGAGTACAAAGACATATGAGGGATTTTTTTAAAATTCCGAATAATCATCAAAAATCTAGATTTGCGTCATTTTTTAAATCAAATTTGCCTGCATTGAATCGATAATTAAAAAGGAACAAAAATTTTAATTAATAATTTGGTATGCATGCTGTTTTTTATAGTCAAAATTTTATATCTGTGCCAAATTTGTGTTAAAACGGAAGGGAAATATAGTGTCTATATTCAGTTTCCAAACATTTATTGAAAATTGTGCAATGCTGCATCATATCATGCGATAGAAAGGAAAGTGTTCCCGTTTGATTTTCAAAATACAGTGAGCTTAAAAGTTTTATTGGTACTTTTTCGTTATATGTGTACAAGTAATCACCATTGTGAGCCAAACGCGAATCAAGCCGTCAATCGAAGAAATGGAAAAGCAAATGTCGCCAATGGGAACAAAACGAGAACAATGTCACCTAGTGAGTATCGTGAATTTGAGCGTTAAATTTGATGTAATTTTTTTTCGCGATATTTTGTGAATTTTTCTTTGCGTCCGTATAACGGAAAAATATCGTTTTATTTTATTTTCCAGACAACATTGAATAATTAGATCAAGCAACATAAAATTAATGCCTGGTAGCAGGTAAGGTGTGCTTTATTCAGATCATTGTCATAAAAGTTAAATTTGAGCTGGGTGCGAAATATATGCCGGAAATATTACAGAAAATAACTTGTGACTGAAAACAGCAGAAGTTAAAAAACATAATATTTGTTTCGAGTTAAAACAGTTAATATCTGTAATATGTCACATTTTTGGATGAAATAATCTTATTTCATTTTCATTGACGAATTAATTTATTTTGCGCCTTTTATTCGTTCCGCTATATCTATACATGGTATAAAATGAAGCGTCTGTTTGTTTGAACCCCAAAATCTCGAGAAATAGTTAACGGATGTTGGTGATATTTAGAGCATTTTGTATAGCATTATTTGTGAAGGTTTCAGCACATAGAAGTCATATCAAAATAAAAAAGAGAGTTTTATAATTGTGAATTTATTTATTCCACGCATGCGAAAAAACTGTGCATATGCAAATAGCAAGAGCTATGGTATACATATGCTATACAATTCTCTATTTACTTCTCATTTTAAAAAGCGATTCAAACTTCATTATATTCAAATGAAGGAAATCCAACATTGGCCGGAACATATTAAATGTCAAAAAGCTTCGTTCTATAAAAAAGTTATTTTGTAGCAATTTTTGATAATTTCTAAATATATTTTTAATATTGCGTTTGTTTGATATTGCGTATAGGGCCCCTGTCATATCGGGCGGAGACTAGACTTAAGTTTAAAGCTAATTTTTCTTCTTGGAAGCCACATCACAGGCAATGTCATGCGCATATATGCGTTTAGTGCCAGTGTACATCTAGAAACTGAGACGAGGTTTCCGTGCTGCTATCATATATCTCATTTCATGGGTTCAATCCAAGGTTATACTGGAGATTTTATAAAGTGCAAGAATCTTCTACAACATATAACAGAATAATTAAGTTATATTATATGACATTTAATACATTTTTAATCAATTTAAATTCTTTGCGTAGTTTCAGAATCGATGGCGCATAAGTCATTCTAGTTGTAAGATTTACTTTAAAATATTAGTAAGATTCAATGGAACTACCAAAAAACAAATCTTTTTCACCTGGAGAAAGGATAATGAATAGCTTACCAATAAAGATGGTTCATAAGAATGATGCATTTGTAAAATAAATAAGGAATATTCTTAATTCTATCAGTTTCAATGCTCTTCCTAAATTCCTTCTGCTTTAGAAAATTTTCAATTCTTAACAACGTTTCCTAATTATTTACTAAAAAATATTTGACATTCTGAACATTTTCATTTACTAATTTTAACCAAATCAACTACATTTGTTCTCAGCTGTAATAAGTGCATAAGTTTGGTAATTTCAAGCCAGTTTGATGATCCTTCATTGACGCATTTTGAAAGGTTAGCCAAAGTCAAATGAATTGAGAAATTGGGCCTTTGAAGCTCACCAATGCCCAAATGTTTTTATCGTTAGAAAACGTAGAATGGAACGAGCCGGTGTCTTGGCATAGTGGTAACTCGTTTTTCCAATGATCTGGGAGTCCCGGTTGTTGTTGTTCTGTATTTTAACTATCTATGTGTAAGGTGTGTGAATGTGCTCTCCTGTAGAAAGGGGTTGTGCAAGCAAATATGACGCATGACTAGCTAAGTCGCACTCATGGCCCTAGATGGCGCTATTAAAAAATAGTCACTCACTCCGCTCAGATCCGCTGGTTTGCCAACAAGTGCCATTCGACACAACACAGCATATAGGATGAAAAGGTTATTCAACCATTGATGATTTATTTAGGTTGAATTAGATTTTACAAGAAGAATTAAATTGGTGAAATGAATGCAGTGGTTGGGGATAGTAACACTGTTGTTGTTTTTACCCATAGCGAATGTACAATAAAATAATTGCTTTTTAGAGACTTTTCGAAAATGAAGATAAAATTGAAGGTTGGATGTTGATGAAAAATTTAGAATCGTGGGGTTTTATATAAAAAAGAATATTGGAACCAAAATTGACGAAATCGGACTATTGTTAGAGGCTGGGAGCTGGTTATTTCATTTTTCCTTTAAGTGCCTTGATGGGATAAATGAAGTAGTATTAAAAGATTAAAAAGGAATCGGTCTTTTTATTTCGCAAATTCTGTGAATACACTTGTAAAAGCTAAGCCCATTTTGCAAATTTTTACTATACATTTTAAAGATTTTATACAGTCAATTATTTTAATCCTTTTTACTTCGTTTTATAATTGTTGCGTTTGTTCATAACAGAAAATTAAACCGCAAATAGTTAAATGAAATGTTATTATGAAGACTAACAGGTATTATATATTATTTAACAAATTAATAGACATGTTGAAAATTCATAGATTAATTATTATATTATTATATCGTCTGACAGAAAAGTAGATAATTTTGTTACTGCATTTTATGCTTAAAAGCATTAAAGTGTCTAAAAGTGTGTTGTTATGTATTCAATAAGGCGTTTAATTACTTTATTGATTTTTATTTACAGTCTATTATAATAGTTATGAAAGAGTGGAATAGTTAAGTCGAAGTTGTTGTTTAAGGATTGGTAATCCCTCACATTTAATAGTATATATATATATATATATATATATATATATATATATATATATATAT
>JAPMOQ010064962.1:305672-319262 GCA_026543055.1 Argiope trifasciata | reverse complement strand
TATATATATATATATATATATATATATATATATATATATATATATATATCAGAAGGCATAGAGAAATATTGACATAAAAATTCTCCTTAGGAAAAAAGAGATAGTATCCCATAGATATAAAGCAATGTAAATTAAATTTTACTTTAAGTTTTATAATTGTAATGATATTTTATTTTAATTAATAGTTCAATCATTTTAGTATGATTAACTATAAAATATATTTAATAGATTAAGAAAAAAATCATTAATTCTTGATAACCAGGAAAAACATTTTTAATCAAGTATATGACATTAACTTTGCCTTTTAAAAATTCATTTTTTATTTTTTATATAACTATTTTTTTAAATTTCTTGAAAAAAATAGACTACAAGAAATGCTTTTGCTTTTAAATACTTACAGTTATGCAATTCAGAATCATCTAAATGGAAAGTTGTGAAGTAAACAAATTTCGAAAAAACGTTTCAAACATTATGTAAATAAATAAATATTTATAAAATGAAGTAGTCTTATGTTTGTATCAGTATTCAAGGGAAAAAGACTATTACATTCAGAGCTTACAAGAGTATATGAGCAAACTCAAATATTCTTTAGAAAATAGAAATTAAGGTATCCGACTACGTTATAAACACTGGTTATCGACCACATTGACGAATTTTACAAAATTCTTATTATTTCCTGTAGTTTGGATTTTTCTCTTCCCAAAGCTGTTTATCATTTCTAAGAAAAGGAAGGCCTTGACTTATAATCTAGGATCACATAGTTTTTCGGCTAAAATTTGACTTTAACTTCAATTTTCTGAAAACTTAAATGTTCGTAACATTTCTTCATCGTTAACATGATATTCCCAAAACTAATAGAGGTACTTGCATAAAAATTTCAGTGTTTGTTTTAAATAATTCAGGCTATGAAATGAACCACAAATTTTATTGTTGGTGAAATACTTTTTCATGTATAGGTGTTTTTAGAAAAATTAAGTTGTGGGTTTATGGATAAAATGTATATATACGTATGTTTTCACCCATCACTTTTTTGCATCTCTTAGTTTTTCTTAGATTTTGGTTCATTTCATTCATCATTGTATTCTGTAACTTGTGTGCAAAGAAAAATAGAATTGCTGCATTATCATTTTGTGTAGAGTTTAAACCGTTTTAGTTAAATGTCATTAAAATGTACTTCAAATTTTCCCATTTCTCAACAGATATTATATTTTCAAAAAATCCTTTTTGTATTTGTAGTGTTTATTTTTGACAATATATCTAAAAATCATAAATAGTTTCTAAAAATTCCAATTTTTCAAATTTTTTCCTTCGAACGTAGTCGGATACCTTAACACCTTCAAGCGTTAAAAAAACATTTAGTAAGAATTTTAACTAACCAAAATTGAAGAGGAGGTTTGGTGTTTTTTTAACAATAACTTTAGAAGATAGCATTGCAAAAAATGCTTTATTATGCTATTTTAAATTTAAAAAATGAATTTTGGAGCTCTATTCATTATAGAGTTTTTTTAATATCAACTACTTAACTATATTAACAATAAGATAGACTGGGCATCACAGATGTCTAAGCAAATAAATGCCAAATTGCAGGCATTGATGAGTTTCATTAAGAAATCGGAAATCAAAAACAAACATTAAAAATTTGAATTGAAAACGAGATTTTGTCCGCGATTCCAAATCATGCGTAAAGTTTTTTAGTGAATTATAAAAGACTGTTTCGTAAATATTTTCAAACCTTGATATATCTTTTTATTATATTTAGATGTATTTTATTTTAACTCTATCCTTTTTTCGCTTTTTTAGCGTGTTTTTTTTCGATACACAAAAGAATAGTTAGCGTGTTTTGTTGTAAATTGGTTTTCTTCTAAAATAATCTAAAGTAAAGGCAGGCACCTGCTATTATTTTCTGTTACATTGTGTTTCAGATTCTTTTAACGAAAGTAAATGGCAAAACAGCAACAATAAAGCCACTGAGGCTAATCTATTGAATTCGTCGTGAGAAATATAACGAAAATGAAACAACAAACGTATGAAAACACCATTTGTGTTTTCTTTATGACCATAAACCATATTTCCAGTGGGAAAATAGCAAACGTAAACATAAAGTAATAATGATTGGAAAAAAGTTGAAGGATATTTTGCTTGAAAATAATTACATTCATTTTTAGAGTCGTTCTTTTCTTATTAGTAAGCATTCTTGAAATAACCTTTACTTTAATATGCGAGCATAAGGTAATTTCACAGAATGTACTATAATATAAACAAGCATACTATTATCGAGACCTTTAACTTTATCGTTGTTAATTTACTCGAATGAGATTATTGGGAAATGAAATTAGTTTACAGTTTATGAAAGAAAATTATTTAGACATTAATGGTGCATAATAAATGTGCTTAGTCTGTTACAAAATAGGAACAATTTTTTAAGAAATAAAATAGGAATGCATTTTTTAAATGAAAAGCATGTGAGTTTGAGCTTATTAATAAAATATTTCTAATTTTATTTTTGTTCTGTTCTGCTTTGGAAAATTTAAATCCTCTATTAATATTATAAATATGTAAAATTATTCTTGAATTGGAGTCTCATCGCTGAAAAAATAGTTATTCAAATATTCCTAATGAAAAATGGATGCCATACCAATTATTATCTATCTCGGCGGCCATTTATTGGTATGCGACAAATTTGAAGACTATTAAGATATAAATTAAACTTCTAAAAATATAGGAACATTGGCTCTATCCTTATTAGGAACTTAAATCCTTAATTAATTATTCTAGAAAATTCAATATTCTTTTATTGAGACTATGTTAAAGAAGATATATACAAGAAAATGGATTCTATTTCTAGAATATTGATCACAGAACGAACTCTAGTTGTTTTATGCTAAGTGTTATAAAGCTATTTTACTACTTAATTAGTGATTTGGCGTTAGCTAATGGGTTGCTAATTTCAACACATATTCTTTTTGCGAACTTTCGACTGCATTTTTCAATCCGTACTTCCAGACTTCTTGTGGAATAAAACGTTTTCTTCCCTTTTCGAGTTTTCTGAACTCTTTTTACCTTAAAACAATTTCAATAGAAATAAATGGCATAAAAAGGAAGAAAAAATCAAATCTACGATCCCAGGTTATCATGTAAAAATATTATTATTTTAAAGTCATTATTTCTTTTAATTAGTTAAAGTCATTAGCCAGTTTAAATCGGTTTGAAACCATCACGAGACTGGCCTATCGATCTCATATATGACGATAAATATATGTGCTCCTCATAATAGTTTGTTTGAAATTTAAAAAAAATTAAGTGAAATTTTCGCGTTTTTATCATCATTATTTCCGAAATTTTTACATAAAATAATATTTATTAAGTTCCCAAAATATTATCCTTTTCAATGCTAACATTATATTTTCTGTGATAATCTTTCCTGAATTTTAACTGTTTGTTTATAATTTTTTTGTATAACTTTCTGAAGCCTTAAAATGCATAGACAACAAAATGTCGATTTATCGCTTTTAAGGCATCCATTTTTCACTTTTAGGGTTATTTGAACATAATGCGGAAGGTTATCACATTTGGCGATTTATCGCTAACTAAAGTCACAACTTGATTTTTAAATTATTCATTCTCTGAATTCTTACGAATTGTCTTAATTAATTTAAGACATTAATCAGTTTAGACTGGTTTAAAACAATCACGAGACTATCATATAACACATGCTTGAATATTTAGAAAAACGATGGATTATTTTTCCATATACCGATTTCATCACAAAATCGGTCGAGCACCAAAACTTTGCTTCCAGTTAGAAAAATTGAAGCAAAGTTGAAGAAGTTTTAACTATATAAGTGTGTGAGAGATATGGAGAGAGAGAGGCCGATAGACAAGTCACATCATTGTTTCAATCATTTTAAGCTGTCTAATGACTTATTAATTAATAGCAACAGTGACTTAAAAATAATAATATTCTCACATGATAAGTTGAAATTTGCGATCGTAGAATTCATTTTTTCCCATTTATATTAATTTCCTTTGTTTGCTTACGCTATCTGAAATTTGAAGTCAATATCTGCGATGTTACAAATATAGAGTAAACATAAGCGAGCATGCCAATACTTATCTTTCTTTGCACTAAATTTTTTTATCTTTTTTCATGATATACGGCTCTAAAATTAAATATCCGAAGTGCATTTCACATGCCCATTTGAATTAACTTTCTTACGTCAGCACAGAAACGTTTAAAGAATATTTATTTTAAATATGAACAATTTTATTTATCGAGTGAAGTTTATTAAAATTCTTTTTAAAGCATTACATTTGAATATCAGAAAACTGACCAAGAGTTTAGATGACATCAATTGCTTTGTTTATACGTTTTAAATAATTTCGGGTGAAGGGTTCTTGATATCGTGCCGAACAAATAAAGAGCAATTCCGCTTTCAAGTTAGTTGTGTCATAGAATATCTGACGAAAAACGTTGAATGAAAAGCGATGATCCCTTTTATTTGAAACTATTTTATTTTGATATTTCACTTTTGGTTATATATAATATAATATAATAAAAAGCACCAGCACCATCTGTAATACTGGGGAAAGTTTTAAACTATTCCCTTTCCTTTTAATTGCCACGTTTTGTAATCGTAAATCAAAACTTCACCTTTGAAGGAAATGCAAACTGATGGTATTTTTTTTTGTTTAAATCCAAGATATGTCACTGTGCAATTAAGCTTAGGATTTAATATAAGGAGTGTGGAAATGAAAATATACGAAACAATACTGGGTATAAATGAAGACTTTTTTTCAAAATACGCACCATAGATCTGAACACAACGATCCCACTGATAAACGAGCTAAAGTATTTCATGTTCTCAGAATTCCTGTGGACGTGACGAAACTTAGTCTTTCACAGTGTCCTTGAATTCGTCGGCCGAATTCAAATGCTTTGCTTTCATATGCTTTTTTCAGAGCCATTAGCTCCATTGTGTACTGTGAGACACTTCGAAGATTGCGAAGGTGCATCAAGAACAAAAGACCGAAACTACTCACAGAGGGTGTGATTCTACGCCATGGTAACACGAGTCCATACGTCTCCAGTCACTGGCCAAGTTAAAGTGGGAACAATTTGAACATCCGCTCTACAGCTCGGACATGTTGCCCTGCGATTTTCATGTGTTAGGTCCCTGGTAAAACATCTTAAGGGGAGCGTTTCAACTTGGATGGCGGACTCAAGGACATTGTGAAGGGCGAGGTATCGTCACTGCCACAGGAATTCTGGAAGCAAGGAGTCCTTCGGCTTGTTAATCAATGGGATTCTTGTGCTCAGGCCTATGATGTACACTTTGTTCAAAGTCTTGATTTATACCCACAGTGTCATTTTGTATCATTTCATTTGAATGCCCGTTATAGAAGCATGTTATTACTGACTGTTAAAAAGGATGTGAACTCTACTAGAGATTAGTTTCATTTCGATGTTTCAATGGAGACAACTGTGTATTAAAGATTAGAAGATTCACCTAGATTGTTGTTTGTGATATATGTGTCAGCGATATCAATGTATAAGGTACATACCCTTATTGAGGGTCAATAATTAACTTCTAATCCGTTAGAGGTATACGTATAGCTGCACTTCGAAAACTCTTAATACGACGAGAAGAATCATATTTTACGACGGTTAAATAAGTATATATATGAAAAAGTTACAAAATCTAACTTTTTACACAGTTTCATGTCCTATCAATTGTTTTTAAGAAATTTTTCTTGACATTGTAGTATTTTAAATGAATAAATAAATAAATAATAAAATAAAACCGCGAATTCTGATTCTCGAATCGCAGAAAATCACTGTATTAAATTAATTGTACGAACATATTGTTAACTCCAAAAGGGACGATTCATCTCCAAATTGAAAATACAAGCCGCTGTGTTACATCTTATTCAGTACCTGAGAAGATGAACATTTAAAATAAATGTAGACTGCATTATTTAGGTTAAATAACTATAGCGAGTCATTTTAATTATAAGACGATGGAATTGTTTTTTTTAACGTAAACTGTACATTTGTACTGTACAAAACATGAATGACTGAATCGTAAGGCCTTATAAAAGTTGGAATTCGTTATTTTTATCAAATATATTCATTGACCCAAGCAGTATAAAATATAATCTTTATCATCATTTAAAGTATTTTTCCCAATTATAACAATTTCCAAGTATAATTATGTCTATTGCTCACTGGTTAGAAATTAGTTATTGGACCCAATATTATAATATATCGCTTTGAAACATATGTAAAAAAATTAATTTTTATTTTCCGGTGGCATTTTTTCTCTTGATAATATTTTTGAGCTGGAAACCACGATAAAAAAAAAACCAAGCGATAGACAGATAAAAGCAGACGATAAAAAAAAACTAAAAGAAAAAATAAAGATGAACTTAAAAGGGCTATAAAAATAATGTTCAAGATATTTGGTTACCTAATTTGGCAACTTTGCTAAATCAGCGAAAAATAAAAACTACTTTTGGTGGATCGATTGAAGATAAGCAAGAGAAAAAAATCTTTGACCTCTTTGAAAAACGATTAATTAAAAATCAATCAATAAAAGTAGTGATTATTCTTGTTTCAAAGTAGAGAGACGTTTTAGAATAATTATTTAACAAAAATATTTGAAAAGTATAATCAGAATTCGGACGTTGAATCAAAAATTTTAATTTAAATTGTTGAAATATTTTAGGAAAAAAAGGCAAAAAATTTCTTAAAATTTGGTAATTTAAGTTAGAGGTACAAGATAGGTTTTTTTTTTAATTTCAATTTTTTGATCTGTTCGTTAGTGACCAGATTTTTCTAATATAATTGGAGACAACATTTTTTTTAATAAATACAATCAGCCACCAGCACAGAATTAAGCTGTATAAATAGTTATTATTGTGATTAGATGCTATGTTCATTAACCATCCAGCTTTTGCATAAGAGGACAACGACCGACAAAATTTCAAAGAATCCTCAAACTATTGATAAATGTAGAACTCTTTTCCATACATTTTTTAAAGTTTTTAAATTTTTAGACTTTATTAATATTTTTCAAAAGTCCTCACTATTCAAGATGAAATTTTTCTCTAATTTCATTGAGTTCGGCGCATTCTACAGGGTGCGCCAGAGAAATTAACTTATTTGGACGGTAAATAAAAATAAAAGTATTTCAGTTGTTGTTTCAAATCTTTTTTTATTTGAGAATACAATATCCCCATTTTTTTCATAACATTTTGAAAATGACATCGATTAAATGGTGATCTCCGTTGCGGGTACACGGATTAAGTCGATTTTTGAAGTTCGTGTCCACTCTTCGCAGCATATCAGTCGGTATATTGGTGATGGCGTTGCGAATGTTGTTCTTGAGGTGAGGTTTGGTCTATTGTCGATAGACATGAGCAAGGGATTTCAAAGTGAGTCTTGTCACTGAAAAAAACGACCGCGTCTTCAGACAGGTTGTCAAGCAGCATTTCAAATGCATTTTGACGGGCAATGAAATCGCATTCAGTCAACTCTTGCACAACAGCCAATTTATAGGGATAAAATTGTAGGTTTTCATGGAGAAATCTTTGAAAAGTGGTGCCAAAAATTCCCAGAGCAGCTGCGTGTTTACGAGCCGAACGCAGAACTGACTGCCTCAACCTTTCGACATTTTCCGGAGTTCTGGTGGTCCGTTGATGTCAATTTCTAGGTTTAGTGACACTCTTGAAATAAGTTCACCCACGATAGAATCAAATTACGGCCAGGAACAGGTCTGTGAAAAGGAATGTTAAAGCGAGCGCGGAAGGCACGTTGCGTGGCAAGAAGCGAGCGACAGTTACAAAAGAAGCTCTCGGCGAAGGCCCGCTTTGTGCTCTAGACCAGAGAATGATGGAAATTGATTAGAAAGATAAAAATTTATTGACTTTCCCTCCAGTAGCGCTACCTATCACCCCTCAACACACCCAACTCACCACTAGGAAAGTTTTTCAAATAAGTAAGTATCTATAGCACACCCTGTACTATGCAATGCAAAACCGAGCATATTTCCATATAATATACATCTGTTGCATCGTATCTTTCCGAATTTGTAGAAGTTTTGAGGAAATAGAGTAATTGAAACTATACTCCTAGCAAATACATACTGAAAATAATCTAAAATAACACAAAATAGATTGAATTTTTTAATCCGATCTTCAAATTATATTTAATCATTTTTACGCACAATTTTATGTCTATAAGCGTGATTTATTCGTCTGGGCACAATAAAAATTCGATAATTCGATTGATTGATAAAAATTCGATGTATAATAATGGTCTCCTGAAAGAGTCTGTTTATTTGAATGAAAAAAACTCTAGAAATAGTTAAAGGATATTGCTATTTGTAACGTTTTATAGAACATTTATTGGGAAAGGTTTTAGTTCATCAAACTCATAGCAAAATTGAAAGGAGAGTTTTATATTACGATCTAACTATTCCTCGCATGCAAGAAAAATGCGCATGTACAAATAGCAAGATCTGTGCTATGCACATGCGATATATTTTTTGTTTACATCCGACAAGTATTCAAGTCTCATTATGGACAGAAGTAGGAAATCCAACCTTGGTTGGAACACATTAAATACTAAAAAACGTTTATTGTGCTGCAAAGAAAATGAAGAGGACAGAAAGTTGAATTAGCGAATATCAGAGAAATATTGAACGAGCGAAGTTACAGCCCCTCTTTAAAGACTCATGAGGAGTGTAAAGTCATATCAAGTTATGCAGAATTGACAAACAAGTGTGGAGCAGTGTTACAATGACTTACTATATATTTTTTAATTTTGAAACAGCTTTTCTATTTTATATTTTTAGTGGATTTTTTTTGTCTACGGACATATTATTTTCCCCTTTTTAGCAGTCTAAATATTTCTGAATATGTACTTTAAAAAGATTTTGTAGCTATTTTTGATCATTTCCAATTTTTTTTAAATATTTGTTTGTTGTTGCGTAACATGACCATGTCATATCGGGTAGAGACTGAAGTTTAAAGCTAATTTTTTCATTAAATGCTATACTTCTGACAACGCCGTGCAAATACTGCTAGTACTCTTATAAACGTAGATTTCTCATTTGTTTTATTTTGATATTACTCGACAGATGATAACTATCGGAATCTTGATAGATAGTTCCTTACCCACCTGTAACAGCCCTACACATTTCAGGGTAGGTTAGGATAGTAGATATTGATTTTTATCTTAGAAACAACCTCTAAGGGAGTATTCCATTTGGAAAATGAAAATCTATATCTATTTGTAAATGTGTGTTATTTATGAAAATGAGGAGCATGTATCTTCACTCTTCACAACAACATCAACCAAATGTTGCCTTTAAATATTCTGGTGAGTGAAAATGTGTGACCAGGAGTAAACTCTTTCTTTAAAAATTAATTTTACAGTAAACAAAAGTTTTTCGCTGGATAACATGACAGCATATGAAAATAGTCTTTCCGTTATCTTTAAATCCGGGAAATTAAATTATGAATGATACTCATTTTCAATCGTATCTACTTTTTCTATTTTTTAATTAATTTTTAAAATTATTTTAAATTTATTACAGAACAATACATTTCATCGTTGAAGTGGAATATGTTTTGTTTTTACTTACAATTAAGTTTTAAAATTTCATTTTCATATATTAATTTTTTAAATCTAACTTTCAAAATTTTATCGGATGTGAAAATTACTTTCATTAAATGAGCAATGCGGGAGAAACTGGTAGAATGTATTTTAATTCAGTAACAAAAAATTAGACATGAATAAAGATACTATTTTCAAAGATGGGAAAAAAATGATAATTATTATTTTAACAACAGTTGAAAATCCGGTTAGAGCATAATTTTGATACAAACAGGCCTAGATTAAAAAAAGTTGATTTCCTTGAATAATTTTTGATGCAGTTTTAAAATTTGATGTGGAACATGACTATTGCTGTTGGAATTTTTAAATTTTGAAATTTGGAATTATATATATATATATATATATATATATATATATATAATCCAAATTTAATTTAACTCAAAGGAACGATATTATATTTTTTCAATAATAATTTTATAATTGATGTCGGATTAAAGCTGTGTGCATAGCATTAGATTAAAAAGAGATATTAGCTTCTATATGCAAAAAACTCTAAAACCCAATTCCTAGAATGTAAATGTGATGTAAACTAACATTATAACAAAATGTAAAAATGTGATATTAAGATACTTTTTAATAACATTTTTTTTTTCAAAAATTTCAGCACAATTTTTAAAATTAAGTAATATGGATGAATATTTGACGTCATTATATATTGAAAGTTTTTCTATCCTGATTTCTTTAGTTGATTGATTCTTAAAATATTGTGTAACAAATTGTTGTATATGTATTACAAATATGCGTACGAATATATTTTTAAAAGGATGTAGTAGTAATTCCATATGACGGCTTTTAAAATTTATCTGTTTAATATTACAGAGTTTTATTGAAGAAATTTCTTGTCGAGTAAAATATAATGTTTTTGATTGGCAATGAAGGTTTTTTAGCATCAAGCGACACTTAAAATCTAAAATATGTTTAAATTATATTATAATAAAACATGATTTTAAAATTGTTGTTCTAAGATTTATTCAAGGAATGAATGTCAAACTTCATCTTTGAATGAAAAAAAAACATTCAGACATTTTATTATTATTAACATGAATATATAAGATCATACTTATGTTGAGTTATTTTTTTTGTCTGAATTTGATTTAATTATAATGATTCTGTAATGATGATGTAAAAAAAATGTAAAGAATCATATAAAATTGAACTAGGAATTTTTTTAATAATAATTTTTAATCCTAATATTATTTTGAATTCCCTTTGTATGTTATCTTCTATTTCATTACACATGAAATGAATATATTTATCGAAATTTCATGGAATATCCAGAATTAGACTTTCCTATAAATATTAAAAAAACTTTGAAAACTAGAATATAATATATACAATATTATGTATAAATAAATATGAAAATAATATAATGGGGAAAAAGGAATTTTGAATATAATCTAAACTGCAAATAGAATAACAAACTGTACATTTTTTTTGGCAAAAGGGAAGTAGATATTCCCATAGGTATATTTATTTTCAGAAAAATTTATTTCAAGCGCATATATTCTCGCAGAAATGGAATAAAAAAAACTAAAAACTCTAAAATATTTGGAGAAAAGTCTTCTTTTCCTATAAACGTTTATTTACATCATAAATATTCCTGATCTCTAGGCATTTGTATTTTTTTCAGCTAGTGATTTTTCTTTGGAATGTATTTGAGTTCAAAGGAAACAGAATTAGAATTAAACTATCAAAAATAATGTTTTTTTAGAAAATAGAATTTAAATAATATTAAAAATTTAGTTTTCGTATATGAAACAGAAGTAATATTGAGCATTGTAAACACAAACAGCACTACTACAACCCTTTATTTTGAAAATATAATGTTCCCACAGATAATTTTTCCAACGATGATTTTTCTCAATAAAAAATAGAGCAAACGGAATTTTTTACATAATCTGGCAAATGACATTTATCTGCATTCTCGAGATAATAAATCTCGATGTATTTAACTTTATTTGTGCATTAACAGTACACCTAATGCAGTAGCAATATGCCTAATAATGTTTTTAACACTTTCAACGCTACAGACGAGATAAAGGCAGGTGCCAATTCTTCCGGCTTTTGACATTGCTTCAATAAAATAAAGAAATAATAAAGAAAAAGAAAAGGTAAAGGTACTTTTTAGATATGTTTTATAAAATTCGACGCATATAAACTTGCGTATGAGACAAATTTTAGTCACAGAATTCTGTAATTGGAAGAATTTGAAGATATCTCGTCGGTAGAGCTGAAAGTGTTAAAGAACATTATTATTTGGTTTAGAGTTATCTAGTTTGGGTTTTATGATCTTTCAATCAAAATCATCCCTCTTTAAACGAAACTCCGTTTTAACCTCTTTACTGGAAAAAGTGTTTAATGCACAATTATGCATTCGAATGAAATATTAAATTTAGTATTACAACACCAAAGAAATATATATATAGCACATTACAAAAAAATTAGTAAGCAAATTTATTATTTGAAATAAATAATTCTGCATCTGTATAAGTATTATACTTTCACGTACACGAAGTATATAAAAGAAAAATATATTTATCATAAAAAAATTAGATTTTGTAAGTTATACTTTTAGATTAGAAACAAAATTTCCGAATTAAGTTTGTATGTCTGTTGCTCTGTCTGTCTGCAGACATGACAATTAAAAGCCCTTTGAGTTGGACAAATAAAACATGATATTTAAACCAAAATTGAAGTTTTCTATCAAAGTACGAACGGAAACCATTAAGTGAGAGCCTATTTTATAGACTTTTAAATTGAGATAGTCAACCAATGAGATAGCATTTCAGTAAACAAATGGCTCAATACAACAACAGAAACCAATTTAAACAATCGAAATCTAAATATGTCAAAATGATATACCATCTATTATATTTTCGAGAGAAAAAGATTAATTTATTTTAAAATAAACTTAACCTGATTTAAAAGATAAGTAAAACCTGTACCTTTGTATAAAGTCAAAATTAACAAATTACTATTGTAAAATCGATGCTTTAATTTTTGTAGCTGCTTTTCAGTTATTAGGGGTATCAATGAAAAAATATTAAATTTAATATGTTTTGATTGATAAATATTTTAATCAATTTATAAATACGAAATTTATTGATGCGTTCAATCAGAATCAATTCGATAATTTAGATATTTATCAATTCAAGACTAAAGTATTTTGTCGCATTTGTAATAATTTTTGACTTGTGCCTAGTTAAAACTTTTTTTCTTGTTGATATAGAAATAAAAGGGTATTAAAAATAATATCATTAACTGAAGCAATTAGAAAATCTCTGACGTCATATAAGTTTGTTGTTCATTGCGTGCAAACATCTTTGCTCTTTGAAATTCTAATAATACAAGAATGACTATGAAATTTTAAATGAGTACCTTAGAGAAATACTTCATTAGATGTCAAATAAAGGAATAAAATTAATGTTTATATTTTAAGAAACAGTGAAAAGGAAAGATTTCTTTCATATTTTTGATACAGGGTTGCAATTTAATAATATTCCCTGAGGTCGCATGGATGGAGGATTTAGAATTCAAACTAATGAACGGAATGAATAATAGAAAAAAATATTTATAACAGAATTCATCGGATAGAAATATATTTTTTTTCATTTACTGAAAACAAAAAGATATTATTGATTATAATCAAGCACGAAAAGTAGATTAGGCAGAAAATAATTTATGCAATGTTATGAAGATTATGGAGCATAGAATCAAGTGATAAAAATGTATGCATAGATACGAATGAAATACATTTTGAAATTTAACATCAATATTATTAACAACTGCAGTTTTGCATTGCAGTTTTCAGCGTATTTCTTTTTGTAGATACCTCGATATGTTGTTTTACTGCAGCTCTCTCTCTCTCGAATATATATATATATATATATATATATATATATATATATAGA
>JAPMOQ010064962.1:273755-295672 GCA_026543055.1 Argiope trifasciata | reverse complement strand
GTTAACAAACAATCCATTAACTTGATTTATAAAGTATGAAATGGCTGTGATTTTCATTAGATTTCATCAAATCTTATAATCATTATTCAGAAAGTTTTGTAGAAACGTATTAATTATGGAATTTCAAAACACGACGTTATTCCTAATTAAACAATCGATTTCAGGATGAAGTTCGCCTCTGAGAGGTGAGCATCGTTTGATTCCGGTGAACTTAATTTTGATACGAATAATCGTTGTTATAAAATGATTAATTTCCCCTTTGAGTTTCATGAAACTGTCACACATTTTATAAACTTAATAGATTTTTCTCATTTTTATTTTTATTCGTTTACAAGCATGTATTAAATGTGCATTTTTAAAGATTGTCAAAATTCAATAAGATAAGCATAATACAATTTAAATTTACTCAAAATAGTAGTATTAATTAAAAATATTAATTTCATCAAAGAACATTGACATTAAAAAATATTTTGTATTATTTTTTTTATATTTTAGATATAATTCGAGACCATGACGATGAATTATATTTAATAAAAATATTAGAATAACCTATAATTATCTGATAATATTTTGAGAAGTACAAAACTATCTATAGTCACATCGAATTTAGATTTCTTTCGCCTTCTATTACGTTTGTTGATTTAACAGCTTTTCTATTTTACTTTCTCATTCTGATATATATGATAACAAAATCTCAGTTTGCAGTAAAATGGTTCCTTTGTATCTTCCTGTTACATTACTATGCCAAATGCCGTTGCTTCAAAAAAAGTGAACGTAATAATATTAAATAAAAGTTTAGCAAAGGATACTCACATTTAAAAAATAGATTTCATAACAGCTTTCTTAATAAAATTGTCTTAAAACATTAAACGAGCAATTCTTGTAATAATGTATAAATTTATTTTGAGTGTCCCGAAAACGGCTCTAACGATTTGGATCAAATTTTATATTTAGATAAAGTTTTGCTTTTTTAAGTTTATCTATATAAGTGTTTTTCCTCATAAAACAAGATTTTTTAAATAAATAAATGAAAATAAAAAATAATAATAATAACCTCTAATCATTGCCTCTCATAGTGGCAATGCCATGTAGCGCAGTTTTGTAAATCTTAGTGGTACTAGCATTGTTGCCATGGCCAACCTATTAGTACCACAAAATTTTGTGAGATGGCGGTCTATGACATCATCTAAATGCGAATACGATCTGCCTGCATCCAGTAATAATGAAGATATTGAGTTAACCAATTCGATCTTCCAAGTGCTGAAATGTAAGATGATCAGATTTATAACAAATTTAATTTATTCGCGAATAACCTGTGATATGTGAAATTTAATTCGTTTTCTCAGACGAAAGTTGGAATATTGTATTTAGTCGTCTGTCATTTAATGTTATTCTTTTCAATTAAAATTACTTATGAAGTATTTAGGGAAACTCTATTACCATCAAACAGAGGAAAAAAATCAATATAAAGATAAAAGATATTTCCGTATTTTTTTGAGAATAATATGACACATTATTTTCAGTAATAACTGGCTATTTGCTTTATGAACAAATAATCAGCAGAAAATTTGCAAGAATTCTAGGTATATTGTATAGAAGTGTTTCGATGATAAGTTATTATATTCAAATATTCAAGAAGTTTTATGTACAGAAGAACGAAAACAGATCGGAAATGTTTATTTTGCCTTACATATGAAATAACAATTCTAATAATATACTGCATTTTTGCCACCATTCATACAAAAATGTGAATGTCTACTGTAAGCCTTCATTTACAACATTATTCAATGCCTTCGTTTCTGCATTTCTTCGGATGCCATCAAGAATTTTTTTTATGCGAAGAAAAAGGCATATGAGATCAAATCAGAAAAATTAATGAAAATTTGTAAAAGTATTGCAATATTATGTATTGACAATGAATTTGATTATCAGGAGGGACTGATGGATTGCTACTCTCTCTTGGTAAATAATCCACAGTATGGCCTTCTCAGTAACGAAAAGTTTTAAATGCTTCATATATTTAAGTTATACCAAACTCATTTTAATTATTGGTTATAGTATAATTTTCTCCTATGCTGCAGAATGTTGCATAAAATACCTATATTCAGGAAATATTTTTAAAAATTCTGAACATTTAAACTTTTTAAAAATTTGCAATCATATATATTTTAAGGCTTAAACAAGCATAATAATAATAATAATAATGTGGATATTTTTTTATCTAGAATGTTTTATTCACAGTCTAAACTTCTGAAATATTGAGACAGAAAGTATGTCAATCTATTTAAATATTTGATTTGTTCAGTGAATCAAATTTCAAAGGTAAAATTGAGAAGAAATTTTCAATAAAATTTTCGATAAGTATCGAACAGAGCAATGGGTAAAAAAATCAATTAAAATAAGCACTTTTATACTTTCTAACTTTTTTTATTCAAAATTAATTTCTCATTAGTGTATTTAATAAATAAACATCTGGATTGAAAATGTCGAAAGAATAACATAGAGAAATAAGTAAGATAGTTAATAGTTAGAATTATTAAATGTTATATTTTTCTACAATTTATGAAATATACTTTTTGAGTACAAGTTGCAGTTTATTTGCTGATAGCATTTTCATTACAATTAGGATGTATTTATAGTCGTAAAATTTAGATCCTTGTATTAATCGACAGTCTTGGCTTTGGAACCAGAGGATTGCAGGTTCGAGTCCTTATTTCACCGAAGAACCGCGGTGTAAGTAGGTCTGGTGCACATTAAATCCGTCGGGGCCAAACGTCCTCCCGCTGTTGTGGTTTGGTGTGGAAGTTTGGAGAGGTGCCAGCTGATGTGTCGGCCTCGTTATCTGACCGTTGTTTGAATTTTGAGGTCGTCCCCCAAAAGCCTTAGTGTTGCTTCAAAACGGGACGTTAATATAAACAAACTAAACCTAACTACATTGAAATATTACATTATCATCGAAACTATACAACTGCAAAATATCCAGAATCTAAGACTCTCAGGCAATGAGGTTTGGATAGTAAAATTCCATTTTAGAAAGCACTGAAAGATTTTGCGATTGGATTTTAATGGACTTAGAGTTTAATCAGCGTGTTCTATCACAAAAATGTTTGTTAAATGAAACCAAGTGGATATTTAATAAATAAACGACAGCACAGCTTCTTCGCTTTGCATGCTGAATTAATTCTTAATCAAAAGACTTCTTGACATTTAAGCAAGAAAGATGTAATTAAAATATGTAAAAGTAGAAGAGCTCAAATGTTTTCGCTTCTGAGCTAATTTAATATGGCTAAATAAGAATGATTAAATAAAAAAAAATAATTCTAGCTACAAAAGAAGAAAAAAAAACTACCTCTTCCGGAAATGAAAACATTCAATCAACGTGGGATGAAACATTTAAATTCACTTACGTAAAACAAAAATACATTAAATAAATTTTTCATTGTATATGTAATGACTTTTTAATCCTCTAAAGTCCTTTTAGATTTCGTTTAAATTTACGAGACAATGATTGGCTTATTTGTTTTAAAATGAACAAATTTTTATTTTCGTATTGAACTAGAATTCAATGAAAAGTTATTTAAATACGAATTTTCATAAGATCATTGATTCTATTTTTGTGAAAGAAATGGCAAAAATCTAAAAACAAAATATTAATAAGTACATGTTTTTAATAAATGCATATTTTGGGTAAAAAATTTTGATTGAATGTGCCATAAAATTTGCAAATTTAGTCCTAAAATTATCTAAAATTTGGGTATATGAATATTTACGAAATGTATTTGGGTAGTTTATCATTTTATTGCCTAATATTTTCATCGTACATATTTATGTGTAGAAAATGCATTTTAAAACAGAAATCATGAAATGCCTTTTTGTAGTGATGGAATGCATAAAAGAAGTCATATAAGCTCATAAAAATCGATTGTTGAATAAAATAATTATATTATTTAAAAAATAGATAATTAAAATATAGACTGCATAAAATTATAAAATTTTTAGGCATTTTTAGGTCTGGAGGATTATATTCTTCATAAGAAACTTAAAAATATAATATATTGTTAAGATTGCTTGGTTTGTAAATACAGGTACATAAAATATTGTTTTATAAAAATAATTAGAGTGAATTGTAAAAATTAACCATTAACCCATTTTACTTTAAAAAATTGAAAAATTGGAAACTAAAGCAAATAAATTGACAAAATACTGATATTGTATAATGTATAATGTGAAATAATGTAAAAATTGACACACTGAAAATAATAAATTCAAAAATTTTAATATACATTAAAAGCTCTTTATTCGTGGGGTATATGTTCCATAAATATGCCGCGAATGCAGAAACCGTGAATACGGAATGGTAATTTATATGGGATTATAGGGGATACGTTCCTAGATGACAAAATAAAAAAAACAAATATATAAAAAATCAATTTAATTGAAGTTTTTTTTTTGATTAATTTTGTTAAGGTTAAGTCAATGGTTTGAAGAATTCTGGTATTTTCTCTTGCTTGGCAGTTTTTAAAAGCTCCTTCAATTCAGACTGATATGCAGCATTCGCAGTAGCATTTTGCCTCTTGAAAATAAGACTTCGTTTCATAGACGTTCATAAAGAAATCGCAAAGTTCATTTGCCATTCTTAAACCTTCACTAAGATTTTTCAAATTAAATGTCACGTTTCCTGCTCTTGTTGAAGCCTCTTCTTGAATGGGTTGTGAATTTAAATTTCCTCCAAGTCTTTTCAGTCCAATCTTCATCTTAGGATTCAAGCAATTCCTGAATGTCACTTGATTCTATCTGTTCGAACCCATCTCGTCCTATTCCATTCGCGATGGAATGTTTGGATGGAATCCTATCTTTGAAGTCAAAGTTTGAACTTTCACAGATTCTTCGTCAGTCAGAGCAGGCCATTGTTTTCCAGCATGACTTCAATGAGTGTGGCTTCAGTTCTTCCAATGATTCCTTTATGTTTATGATGCATTTTGCAATGTCAAATTTCTTCCAACATTCCATAACATTCATATCAGGATTACATTCCATATTATCCAATATGATTTTGAAGGTTCGTCTAATGTAATAGAGCTTAAAGACCTGGATTATTTCTTGGTTCATAGGTTGAAGCAAAGTCTTCGTGTTGGGAGGTAAAAATGTCACTTTTATATTTGGATCCATAGTTTCAAGTTTGATAGAATGACCTGGTGCATTGTCCAAAACTAGAAGTGCTTTAAAGTCTAAATTCTGTTTTTTAAAATAAGTAAACCGCGAATAGAGAAATTTTTAGCCGCGAATATAGGAATTGGGTCGCGTTTTTTTAATCCGCGAATAGTGAAACCGCGAATGAAGGAAGCGTGAATAAGGAGCTTTTACTGTACTTCATACCAGATCATAGCGAGATTCAAAATTATTATAATGTTTTATTTAAAATTAAATTTAATAAAGTTATATGAAAGTTTATAAAATTTATAATTGATGATTCATTGATGACATATATCTACATAAAACAGTTGGACAGTCATATTATGTAAATTATTCCTCTCACTTTGATCTAAAATTCTTTTGTACGTTGTTTCAAAAATTTTCTTTTATTTTAAGTGAATAAGTTTTCTCAAGATTAAATAAATATAAAAGGAATACATTACTTAAACAACTTTTGATAAGTGCAAAAAAGGCTGAAAACAGAATATTAAAATAGTCAATTCGGAATATATTGTAAATCTTAAAAGTGGGTGTTTTCTTTTTTAACTTCAGATGTTCAAAATGAGTTTTAAAATAATACTTTTTCATTACAAACATATTATTTGTTTAAAGTCGTCGTTTTCATCTCTTTTAAAATGCCCAAAGGAAAACCTTTATGTAAATTTGAACAGCGCCTAATTATTGCCAGCAAAATTTATGACAAAGTTGTAAGAGAGTATGGCCACCAGCTCCATATCATCCTGATCTTTGGACAAAACAGAAAACTGACAGACTTAAAAAAAACTGATAAAAGTAACCACTGAAAATAAATGTGTGTACACAAGAGCCACGGGAGTCAAATAATGCATCAGTTCGTAAAGAACTGTCCACAACTATATAAAAAGATTCCAAATCAGAATTCAGAGAAAGGAAGTACTAACCTAAATGGCAGATTGGACACTGACTTCTGTGGACTAAAAACCACATCTCCTGGAGTTTAGAAAGGAGACTTCAGCTATATTGAATTTAAAAACATAAATTTACTTTAGACGGTTCAAATGTCTATCAATACTATTGGCATTGTCTCACTTGTAAACAAAGAAGGGGAAAAAATACTTGTTCTACTCGACAGATGGGAGGGGTGGTGGTGATGGTTTGGTCGACAGTCGGGTAAGGAAGAAAAATAAACTTACTGATCCTGACTGACAAACAAAGCTATATCCAAGACTTGAATCCATTCCTTTCCTGTAGTGTTCAGCTAAGAGGAAACCATTGATTTTCAGCATGATTTAGCAACACTTAACAAAGCAAATATGGTTAAAAATTGGTTCGCCGCAAATAACGTTCGAGTTTTGCACTAGTCTGAACCTCAATATTATGGAGAACATATAGGCAAGGATTGTTCCTCACGTTTAAGGGGAGTTTGATCTGCAGGGGAAAATAAATCTGCCGAAATTCTATATAAATTATACGATTTATACTGTTGGATTCGACGGTAAACTAAATATTTGAAGTAATGAAAACTAACTGCGAAAAAATTATCTATTAATAAGATAAAAATATGCTGTAATGTCTTAATTCTGATCGATAAGATAGTAGAATTTCAGGCAATTCATTTATTTACAGCCATATATTTACATAAGAACCACTGGTTCTAATCTAGATAGTTTCTATTTGATATTAACGCCATTTAAAAGTTGATAATATTTACTGAACAGTTGAAGTTTGAAGTTTATCATGAAAAGAATTTTTTATCAATGCGGAGAAATAACACCACAAGACACTGATATTTTGTTAGTCACCACGGCTACTCCAGGGTGGAGTGTAAAGTGTAAAAGGCAGCAGTTCGTAACCCAGAATAACTCTTTCCCTCCTTTTAACAAAGCGCATTTTATCTCTGTCCAATCTCCGCCTATCATTTCACATTGTTCCCCTTGAGCTCTTTATCGCCAAATAGTTGTTCAGCAAAATACCGCCCTCAGTAGCATCAGTCGATCGTGAGAATGTCCTTAAATAAAATTTCCGTAGTAAAAATAATAAAATTTCCGGACTAAATATGTAAAGAAGTTTGAAATATGAACTTTATTTAAAATAATCAATTGAGGGCACAGAATTAAATGAATTATGAACAGTGCATCTCAAAATTGTGTTAGAATAATTTTGCGAGTCCTAGCAAATCTGAGTAACCAAATTATATATTTTTCAATAAGTAGTTTAAGTTTAAGCTTTCATCATCTACTATAGACTTATTTCTATACATCATAATAATCTGTTGAAAGTTTATCACAATAATATTTCTATAAAATAAAGGTTGATAGTCCTATAAATTCTTTGATGTAAAAAAAAACTTACGTCTAGTGTCCTTTCTGTCAGTTTTTCTCAGATAAATAATATATAATATAAACTTTGCATGCAAACCGCTATAATAAAACTGAACTGAAAAAAACTAATCATAAGCAATTTGATCAAAAGCTACCAATTTTGAGCAAATAAATTCTATTTTGAAAAATTCTAATTAATTTTCTAAAAATCATTCAAATTCTAATCCAATCTTTCTAATTAAAGTTCAAATGTCAGTTATTTGCAGATTAAGGAGCATTGTGAAATTTTTCAGGATAACTTCGAAAATATTACGGCAAAAAATATTTTTATAAGATAATTAAATAAAAAAAACTTATTTTTATAACTATATTTATTTATTTAAAAAATTATCTTTTAAAATATTTTGAACATATCACAAATGTGAAGACTCGGCTTAAATTTTTATGCTGTGTAGTCTCAATATAAGGAGTGACTTCGAATAAATATTTTGATATTTTGTTTTACTTAAAATTCATGTAAAGAATCAAACAATGATGAAATAAATTTTAAGTGTATCCATAAAATATTTCTCCTTTTTCCTATGATATAATTGATTTATAAAGATGATGGCAGAAAATAAGGGAAAGTCAAATTATAATGAATATGTAAAGCTTTTGAAATCATGTGAGGTGTATTATCACAATTTGATACATAAAGATATTTTGATGAATAAACATTTGAAGTTTCAATAACCATTAATCTTGGTGAATCAACTGCTTTCCAAAGGTGATTAGTCTTAGTTAAAATATATAACTAAATATCAGTTCAAAGATTTTTATTATTAGAGTAACGGCTATTATATACTAAAAGAAGCAGAATTCCTGAACAAGATTTTCAATGCAATTCAGCATGCAAGTAGAAAAATTGATCTTATTTCCTTTCTAAAACAAAGATTTCAAACCAGATCAATATTTTAAAAGAGTTATTGTTGAAAAATATTTATAAAAGAAATATCTCTCTTAAAATTGCCGTAAAAACTTGTTACAAATAGCACCTGAACAAAACTCAATTTATTTACTCTTCCAGCACTTGTTTATGTAGAAAATAATTCTGCTATATAGGCATTCAAATTTAATTAGTCAGTAAACTTATTTTTCTTGCAGAGCATTTCAGTTTTGAAGAAACTGCCCTGAAATTAAATTATATTTTCTTAATTTTAGTCTTTTAGAAAATGAATTTTAAGTTGTTACAATGCAATTATGTTGCTATTTAAGAGGAGCGGGAAGAGTAAGAAAGTGCCCAGACAGCATTTTTTTATAATCATAATTCTAAAAAATTTAATTTTGAAATGCTTTTTTACTTTTATTTTTTTCTTGTCAATAAATAAACAGTAAACACAAATTTTAATCTTTTTTAAAGAAAAATGCTCTGAATTTTTACTTTAAATATGCTTTTTAAAATTATAGCATTCTTTTAACTAATACAAATATGGAATAAATTGTCGGTGTATTAAAATGCGTATAATGTATGTATATAAAGTGAGATACCTAATTCTAAAGGATTGGCTAACCGATATTACAAATAAGTAAGACGGATTCCTGACAATGAGGTAGCGCGTCTTTTTCGTGATTTTGGCTTCCTTGGTTCGAGTCCAGGTATGGATATAGTTTGTTCTCCCTCTGTTCTATCTGTGAGATGTGTGATTGTTCCCCCTGTAAAAAAGGGTTGTGCAACGAATGAGTGATGCGTCAGGGGCAAAGTCGTACTCTTGGCCTTAGTCGGCGCTACTGAAACAAGAGACGCACGCTGTTGGCTTCAGTGGCTGTCTTCGTAACAACGGACTTGTCCATGGCAAATACCATAAGAAACAACAGCACAAATAAGTAATGATTAACTTTATTTCTTGCTCAGGAAATCAATGAAAATTTGTTTTAATTAAAAATATTCATACTCAAAATTTCAATGATCTTTCATTGTTTAGTTTATACTTGGTTATAAATACAGAAAAAATTAATCTAATTTCATGCGATATATATTTTTAGAGGAAAACTCAAGGAAGATTTTGCACAGACAGATCAGTCTGAAGCTTTGTAAATGTGTATAGTTGAATAAGTTTAAAATAACAATCGAGTAGATGGAGGAATTTATCGTTATAATTTTGAGTCTGAATAAACATCGAAATTCAACAATTGTACGCCTTCTTGTAGGCTGGTCCGGTCATTTGTAAATGCAGATGGGCACTTATTAAAGTTGTTAAGAAGTACACTTTAATAAATAAATTTATAATCCCAACACCAAATTTGTATATATTTACGAAATGTTTCCATTAAAATTGGTTAGGAAGGAGAGGTATAACGTATATGTTTGATTCACTCAGTTTTCATTCTATATTTAATTGAAACTGAAAACGCCATTCTTTGTAAGAAGAGGTTTTGATTTCGTTCCATGAATCGACAAAAACGGATGTGTGATCCTTTATTTGGACTCCACTAATTGGCAAGATGACCGTAATCGGGGGGGATGGTCATCCCATCTGTCTGTCTGGAAGCACTTAATACTGTGGGGATGCCACACAGTTGACGATACAGCTGGCTGGAAATGCCAGATATCGAGTGTGAGAACCAAGGAACGTTTCAGTGGTCAACAGAGACTTAGGGTAGTTGAGCTGAATCTTTACAATGCCAATATAACGTATTTAGGTAATACAAAGTTAAGCTGACTAGAACAAAATGCTGATTTATTCGGAATTTTAAATTTAAAAATTCTAGGCGTGACGATTGCAGATCAAGATAAAAAAATATTAAATGTAAGGATAAAAAGGGTATTTAAGATTTATTTTTTAAATTTAATAGATTTAATAAATAATAAAATTCTAATTGAACATATTAAAAAATCCTTATTTCCATAAGTAATATTTGCACATTCGATGCAACAATTGCATGCTAAATATTAAAAATAAAAATTTCAAGAAGTATACAAGCTGCTCAAATTTGTTTGAAAAGGAGAAATGTTTGTTTTTTATACATTAGTGAAACCCGAGAAAATTATTCCCAAATGATAAATGAAAGCGAAAGGATACTACCATATTCTTGACTGATTTCACTGAATTCGAATTAAACTGAAAGAATCTAAATAATCGACTGTATTTTAACATTATGTTAATAGAAGATTCTAGAGACCAGAAAAAGAAAATTCTACTTTGAACTAATATGAATTCTTCAGTCATCAAAATTTATTTCAAACTGTAAAATTTGACATTCTGCATCTTGAAATTATATGTTTAAACCAAAAAATAATTGTATTTAATCGAACTTTTTATATGGATTTAAAGAGATCAGAAATAGACATTGCGATATTCTAACGAAACTGCGTTCACTTAATATATTTCTGCGTAGCATTAACTTCAGTCTTCTCAATTACAGCTGGATCTTCGCTCAAATTTCATCCACCATTGAAATATCAGAGTGAGAATTTGGAGTGTTGTGGATAATGTTCATTATTCTCTTGACAGAATATAAAGAAGGGGGAGTATAATAACTATTCATGATGCAAACTAATTATAAGAATATAGTTACTTCGTTACAGAATTATTGGTAGATAGAATTCGTCAAATTGTGGTATATAAGGCAGAAAATACGCAGACATTGTAATGTCTGAAGGATGTTCATTCGAAATTGTTATAGAAATCAGTACAAATACAAATAAATGGGTGAATGTGTGTATTAGGATCAATCCAACATTCTCAATGATAAATACCGAAATAGTATTTTACACAAAACTAGAGAATCTCCGGCAATGTAATAGGACCAAAGAAAACACTGAAAAATCCTTAATAAACAACATAAAGCACTCAGAGAGGATTCACAGGAGAGAACCTTCACTTTACGTTTCATGTCAATGGAACAGTCTGCTACTTTCAACTACGCACTGGCTTGAATTGAGCTCAACTGCCAACTCGGTGATGCAATGCTGTCTGCCCTAACTTATTATAGTTTCCGAGGCAGAACAAATTTTGATTGCCACTGTATAGGCAAACATGGCTCTTAAACCAATAAGCTACATAAAACAGAGCAAATTATGATTGGCGCAGTATAGCCAAAAATGGCATTTGCGAAAATAAGCTACACAAATCAGAGCAAATTTTGATTGGTATGGTATAGCCAAACATGGCTCTTGCGCCTATAAACTGCACAAAACCACAACCCTAAACCACCGTGGCAGAGCAAAGAAACTTCTTGAACGATCAAATTAAATAGAGTTCTGATGGGGAATCACCAAGAGTTTTGTAGTTTATTTAATGTCTCATGTCGCCAAGTTGCCAAATGGTCGGTTACTGATCTGGCATTTATTCAGCATTCGTTTTTACTAGCTTTAAATTTAACTTCCCCACTATCAGATATGCTGCTCAGGAAGGCAACAGTGAACATTCGTAATGATGTAGATGGTAATGAATTGTGTTTTCATTTTTGTTTCCAGATCTATAAAAACTGATATGAATCGATATATTTTAAACGGTACTCAATAAATCAACGTCGCTCATATGTACAGATGTTAAAAATATTTTATACAAGATTCATAACAAATAAACTTATATTTGATTAGGTATTACTGTTGATACCATGTAATATCTTTCACCAACGTCTTAATTTTTATCAGTAGTACACGATAAAAAAGTTTTAAAAAATCTAAAATTTTTAATGAAAAAAAATATATATAATATATAATAAGAAAAAGAGTAAAGAATAAAGAATTTGGTGAATGTGGAAGCACTTTTTATACAATATTATAGAATTTCAGCCCTTATTATGTCACATAAATCGATTCGTAAAATATATAATTAAAATAAGATATGCCAAAAACAGATATTGATGATATTTTGTTGTAGAAAAGAAACTGCATACTTCAAATTAAATAAAGAACACTTGCATCGCAAATAGAAATGCCGTTGACACTTCCTTTGCGTGTTCTAAATGGATTTACCGATATTGAGCTCTATTGATTGAGAAGCGTGCCGCATAAAAGTAACACAGTGTACCACTCCAGAAAATACGATTATCTTTTAGAAGAGAAAACTGACAGTAAAAATACGTCTTTAACCCATTTCCGGTATTATTGTAAAATTTTGCTCCTTCTTTGGACATAATAGCATAGAAGAATGCCTCACAAACTTCAGCCAGCGTCTTGGTAAAGGTATTGTACATGAAAAACTATTTATAAGGAAGTCTTCCTATTCTCGGCTTTTGTTTTCAGCATTTTCAGAAGAATTCTTTTGATTATTAAAAAAAAGTCTTGGTTTTTAATTAAGCTTCTTGTGAAGTGGAGATGTTATTGTGGCTATCTTTTGTTTGAGAAAAATTTGAAAAATGGGAAATATTTTGGGAAAAGATATGTAAAAATCCTTTATACTATAAACTAGTAATTTAAAAACCGTGTTTTGAGAAGTACTGGAATTTAATATCGCTAAACAATATAAAATAGCAATTGAATATCTTTCATGAATAGAGTTTCGTATATTTAGCAAAATATAAGCAAATGGTACATTAACTTTGGTATAAAAAATCAGTTACATGCGTTATAGTTATGTATGCCTTACAAATATCATTTAATTTCATATATTAATGTATTAAATAAAAACAAAATTAATCCATATCATAACAGAGAGAGAATACAATTATTATTTATTTATTTTTTATATAATTGACCATTTTCCATAAAATGGCTGGGAAACATTTTTTGAAACTTCTGTTTGCCAATGCAAAGGATTTACCAAAATTCTAATTTATATACTTTTAAATATCACACAGTGTTCAAAAATTTGAAGTATTAGCAAGACATTAAATTTGTTTTCCCATTCTAATTAGGAACTAGTCCCGTTTGGTGACCAGTTGGTTCAACAATTATAATAGTCATTAAAATTTTAAATATTTTATGTAATGCTTTCTTATTGAACTTAAATTCGAAAGGGATTAAATTTCCTTTAATATAAAAAAAATTCTTCTGAAAAACGGTATTTTATCCATACCTTATACTCAAAATTGCCAAATTATTTAAATTGTTTGAGCAAATGTAATTAATTACTTTACTACAAATATGTATATTGTAAACTAAAATTCACCCTAATTGCTAAATTATAACTATTCGATATAAAATTTCTGTAATGATAACCGTAAAGTTTGATTATGATGTTCTGCAAGAAGTTGAATTCTCAGTAAATGCAATTATTTGGTTCATAAAAATT
Organism: Argiope trifasciata; assembly: GCA_026543055.1. Lineage (NCBI taxonomy): Eukaryota > Metazoa > Arthropoda > Arachnida > Araneae > Araneidae > Argiope > Argiope trifasciata. Next base: position 281,961 of record JAPMOQ010064962.1, on the reverse strand, counting down.
TATGACAATTGTTAATAATATTTTCTACTGATGTTATGGTCCATATTTATTTCGTAAAATGCTTATCATAATTTAATGTTTTCTATCTTTATTCTACTTCTTTATAAAAGCTTTAAAACATCATATATTCCGGAAATTTTATTGATTAATATAAATTTAAAAACTACCAAATAGTATTAAAGCAGTAAATATCTTTCAACTACAAAAAGTATTTTAACATTTCAGCTGATTTTTCTGGCATTATTCACAAATTTTTGAGAATGAAGTATAAAAAATTTTAACAGGGTACAAAGTTGTAACGATATCGGAAAAAATGGCGCAAATGCCCTTTCTAACTGTTTTTGTTAATTTATATACAAATATTTCCATATTTCCTTACAATTCTGTCCCGTTGTTTCAACGATAAATAAACATTGATAACTTCTACATTATCTCTTGCCTGCGACTGTCAGACCACGAATTGCTCGCCCGCTTCAAAGATCCGCTCGGTTGATAAATGGTTGTCCTCGGAATTCGCCAGGTATTTGGATAATTAAATGTCAGCTGTGACAGGTGTCTACCACGATTTCTGTATTATATAACGGGAAAATATATTCCACGGAGAGTTGATGAAAATTTGAATTTATTGATAAGGTTTGATAGGTTGATATCAATTGATAACAACTACTCTATGTTAAAGAAAAATATGTCTCAGTTAATCATTGCAGACATATTACTGAAATTAATATTTTTTTCTGTATGAATAAATGGGAATAAATTTTAATTAAATATTATTGAAACCTAAATGTTCAAGACCTAAAATTTATTCTGTTGACCTTCAGTAGATGTGTTTTGTGTCTCTTAAAAAGCTATTATTCGAAAAATAATAAACGTGGCAGTATGCACTCACATAAATGAAAGAAATACGAAAATTGTCTCCATCCGAATGAAATAGTCCGTATATTAATTGGCACTAACGTTTAAGATCATTCGTGCATAAAATGATCCTAAAGTTTTTATAATCAGTTTCAATTTTAAAGTATTATACCGTAACTTATTTCCTCGGGAAAAATCTGTGATTAAAATACATTTTTAATTTTATTTTGAAGAATTAGTGTACAATATTGGTTGTAAAGTTTTATACCTTAGTTTTCTCAAATTTAGTTTCGAAAAATTAGTTCTTATTCATAATAACGATGCTGAAAAATGTTTTAGTATTGCCAGAACTATGCTTTGTTCCTAAAGTAATTCTTTTATAAAATTTAAGATACTATGTTACAAGTACTAATTTTTAATTAATATGTTTTGAAATAAGTGAATAAATTTCTTTATTATCGTAGCCTTCCAACAATTAATTACATAACAATAATTTTGTGCATTTTGTACAATTATGATTTGTGTATTCTGTGCATTTGCATACTTTATGAGCATCAATATACATTATTTTCTCAAATAACAACTCTGAATTTGTTTATATAGAATATATATATATATATATAAGATATATATATATATTTAAGTATCAGTGAAATATGAACTTTGATATTATTATATTTTTAATCAAAAGAATGTTGTTGTCGACTATTTTGACAGGAAGATGTAAAATATAATTTCAATACATTTTCTGATAGAATCTTATCAGACTGTTTTATTTTTTAAAAAAATCTGAAAGGCATTTGATGGCAATAGCATCTTTGAATATTCTAATGTCATTATTCTCCCAGAATTTTTAGCATCAGAAATTATTTTTTGTACTATATGAAGAAACATTTATAAGAACTAGAATTAATTCATTCTTGTAAATTTCGATCCTTAATTAACAGATATTTTTTAATTCGTGGCATTATTTCTTAAATACCTTTCAACATTTGAAATGAATAAGGATATTATTCATTCTTTTATGTAAATAGTGGATATATTCCTTAACGGATGTTTTGAATGCACTAACCGATAAATGCGAATCACTGGGCACGTTTATTCGATCAATTTTAGCTCTCATGTTCTTTCTATGAAAAGATAAATAAATTTTGCTTCTTCTTCGGAAATATTTGTATTCCTGAAGTGTTGCATAGTTCTTGTTTACCAACGTCGAATAATTAACAGCTCCTCCGTAATCCGTTCAGCTGATGAACAGCTGTTCTCATATTCTCGAAAGGTATTTTAATAATTAATTTTCATCAGTGACATGTACTCATCTTGTCTGCGGAATAATATAACGTGAAAATAAGCTTCGAAAGCCATCATATAGTAATTGAATTAGTTCATGGGTGAACGATATATGCAGTAATGCGGAAGTTCTTTATTAAGAAATAAGGCTGAACGAACTAGAAAATTCTTAGTAGCATTTAAAAGAATCTGAGCCAAGAAATATCACACTTTCATTAAAACTTTGTGATCTAAACATGAGTAAATTAGATATAGTTGAATCTAATACAAATAAGTAGATAAAAATTGATATAGCTGAATCTGATAAGTAGAAAATAATTGATATAAAACTATCTACTTATAAAAGTAAGTACATGTTTATATAAACTATCTCTACTTATTTGTAGAGATAGTTGACATAAACAGGACAGTAAAGATGTTTAGATTGAAATCAAATGTTCTCGCTCATTGAATTTCCACATGTATTTGTCGCTGTTCATGGCTAGTCGTTGAGATTCTCTAATAGTAAGATTAAACAGTAATAGGAGGAATACGTCTCTGGCGAAAAACTCACACTGTGTTGCGGTGACTCTGGCGGTAAGATTGAAAAGTAATTGGAGAAAGCTGTCTTTGGAGAAGCTCTGAAACTGTAGTCCCCACAACTCTGTACCTCCGGTTAAGATAAATCATGTTAAAAAAACAACTCATCTGTAAAGAAAATGTTTGGCCATATTTCGGTTTTTAGAAAACTGCATAATACATAGAGAGAGTGGGGAGAATTCTTAATTGCAAAATATGTATCATGCAAGAATAAAATAGTTAAAAAAAAATGGCTTCAAATGCTAAATTTTGAATAAAAACAAGTCAAATTCTAAGAAATCTTGTCCCTACTAGAAATATATTGATCCAGAAATTCTTGCCAATATTAACGGGACTTGAAGTTTGTTTCATGCTAAATATTTTTTTAAAACCTAAAGTCTAGAAAAAATGTTACATTTTTTTTCAAAAGTTTAAATTGTTTCTGATTTTAACTAAAAACAAAGTTTACAAATTAATAAAATGCTTTTAAAATAAACGTATTAATATTTCCGATATCAAAATGGAATGTGTTTTCGTTGTGTAAGATTTGAAATTATTTTAAAAGACTAGAAGAGATCCAAACCTTTAATTGGCAACATCGTTGCATATTAATATTTTAACTTTATTTATCAAGTTTTAAAATTTTCTCTTTATTATATAACAGTTATACCTTGCATCAAAAACTATTTAATATAATTTTAATCCTTATGAGCCTAATAATTAGAATAGGGAATTAAATTTAATAAAGTTTTCTTTTATGAGAATCTTTTTTAAAAATTAAAGCAAATTTTACGAAATAACAGTGATATCAATGAAATTCTTATGTTGTGAATTTTAAAGTGAGTAAAATGAATTTAGTGAGTAAAATGAATTTTTTTGTCTGTAATAATATACTACTGAGGAATAAAATTAAAATATGATTAATTTTTCATTAGAAATCTAATTAAAAATTTGAAAAATACTTTATCATTGCGAATACATTAGGCAGGAAATGACATGTCATCAAATATGACACATCAATTTCTATGGCACATCTATTAGATTTTTTAAAAGGTTGTATATATATGAAAGGTTGTATTATATATGAATATTTTGAAACTACAGGGAACCTCTCTCTCTCTTTATATATAAATAATAAACTAAAAAAGACTAATAAACTAAAAAAATTAATATAATAAATTAATATATTGAAATCAATACTATACATGTTTTTTCAATTAATAGTTGTAGAATGAATGTCGCAGTTGCCATCGTCCTGTTTAGGGATAGCGAATCTTCCTCTTGACCTGTGCGTCCCAGGTTCGAGTCCTGGTCTAGGTATGGTTATTTTTCCTCCGTTCTATTTTTTAAATATTGAATGTGTCCTCCTGTAAAAAGGGGTTGTGCAAACGAATGAATGATGCGTGAGTAGTGAAGTCGTACTCTTGTCTGTAGTTGGCTCTACTAAAACAAGACAAGCACCCTATCGGTTTAAATCTCTGTCTTCGTTACAGTGGGCTTGTCCAATGGCAACTGTCTTGCGAAACAACACAACATATTTCAATTCCTTTAGAAAATCAAACAGAATTAGATATTTCATGATTATATCATTCTCCATATCAGCATTATTAGCTATACTAAAACAAAAACGCACTGTGTTGGCTCAAATCGCTATGTTCGTGACAGCGGGCAATGGCAAGTGCCATTTAACTATTTCCTTCAAACATCCATTATACGACGTAGTTCTGCCTTTTGCTTGTGACTAATTTCATCACAGCTGCACTATTTCTCCTACAAAGAAAATTTGCATATTCTGCGGTGACTCTCATACAACGATGTATGGTAATTAACAGCGCATTCGCATCAGTGGTCCGCGTAGCTGATAAACGGCAGCCCTCGGACCCCGTCAGGTACTTTAATAATGAGTTGTCATCAGTATCAGGTGTTTGCTGTGCAATGTAACGTAAAGTGTGCGTCCCAAGTGGACGATGAATAATTTAATTAGTGGAGAGGAGCCCATCATGTCGAGAGGAGGAATGAAGAAAAACAACTTTGTCCGTAAGTAATGAGCGAAAAATCTTGTTTCCAACAAAAAATAATCATTTGTTTCAATGATCAATCATCAACTGTATCTCGAACAATTTTGAGATAGAAGAAAAGCCATCATTTTTCTAAATATTGACATTTGTGATTGTTTCAAACTGGTTAATAACTTAAATTAGTTAATACTATTCGTAAGAATTCTTTGAACGTATAATTTGGAAATCAAATTATAAGTTTAGATGGCGATAATGTGATAACCTTCTGCATTATTTTTTAATAACCCAACTTTAATTAGTTGAAATTATCCCTGAATAAACAATCTTCTAACTTGTATGGTTTATATATTTTAAATTATTAACAAAAATATTTTAACATGATTGGTTTATTTTAAAAAAATGTGCCAGTTAGGCAATAAAACTGTAATTTTCAAGGCAAAATACTACAACTGCATACGATGGATGATTTGAAAGCTATACAGTGAAAGTCGACTCCAAAATAAAAACTATATTAGTAGCAGACGATAGATAATTCAAAACTATGCAGTGGAAGCCGACTCCAAAATTAAACTACATAAGCAGGAGATAGATATTTTAAAAGCTACACTGTGAAAGCCGACTCCAAAATAAAAAAAAAGTATAAATAGGCAATTTTGAGACTCCAAAAATTTCAAGCGAAAACATTATTTTCTCACATGATGATAAAATCCTTTGAAAATAGTGGCAAAAGATTATCTTGGAAAGCCTGCTTAAATTATCTTAATGATTTTAGAAAACGCAATACCTAGTTTTTAATTACACGAATAAAGTAGCCTCAAAAAATTTGAAATTGAGATTTTGTCAAATCTTTTACGTTTTATACTCGCTTAGTTCACAACATACATTTTTAGAAAATGCCTGCCTGTCGCTGACAAAGATAAGTCAGAAACTCTTGAGATAAACTGTTGAAATTTGGTATATGATCATTATACCAAATATGTAGATTTGTATCAAATTTTGAGTAAAATCTGTTGGGTGGAAGCTCTCTGTATGGTTGTTTGATTATAATTTAACTAAATAACTAAAAAGAAGAGCGCTAGATATATATGATTCAATACACAGGTTTAGTATCTAAAGCGTAAATACCTGTCAAATGTTGAGCCAATTCCCAAAAAGTTGGCCGTCTGTCGATCTGTATTTTTAGAAACATGTAAAAGGGTATTTCAAAAATGCAGTGGCTTAAATATATGATTTTTGGTATGGGAATTTGTGACTACAAGTGCAGTTTTATGTTAAAATTTTCTTTCAATTGGTTGAGAAAACCGTATATAAAGTAAAAATTCCATTATTGCATGTATTTAACGTCATTTTAAGAAGTAACTGCCAAAACACTCTCCAAGGACTACGTGATAGACTTAGTAAGAATACTAAATTCATATCAAAAAATATTACCGAACTATAATCGTCAGTATCACGTAATACGTTCTCTGGCATGGCGATTCTACGAGGGCAATCCCCCAAAAAATGTCTCCTATATTTTTAGATATACAAAGAACCATTTATTTTCTATAAATTCTACGTCACTTTAAAGATTGAAGAATGCTTTATTTTTCAACGTAATCACCATTTCGTTCGATGCATTTTTGCAGACGCTGTGGCAGTTTTAGAATGCCCATGTCATACCAGCTTACCGCCATGCCCTTTAGGAAGCTTTGAACCTTGCAACTTTTCAGTTAAAATCCTGTGGATTGTGCTTCTGGAAAGCTCAGGAACCAAAATCCAGAGAACATCCAGAGTGATCCTCCGATCTTTACGCATGAGTTCCTCAACTTTCGCGACTGTCTCGTCGGCAATCGAAGACCTCCCGCTCCTTTCTTCGTCATGAATTTCAGCACGACCGGCTGTAAACTCTCTACACCACTTGCGAACGTTTTTGACATCCATGCACGACTGTCTATACACTTCCGTCAATAGGCGGTGAATTTAAACCGGTTTAACGCCTTTTGCGTTCAAAAATCGAATAACTGCGCGCTCTTCGCTCTTGGCGGTAACGTTTATCGGGAGCTCCATTTCAAATGGCTTCCAAACCAAGACTGAGCATCCGAGAGAAGTGCCTGCGGGCTTATGTGGTAGCGGAGAAGGCACCCCTCACAACAGTGTTGCCAACAACCGTATTAAAACTTTCTCTACGTCCCCCCAAAATAGGATATCTTTTTCTTCGGGATTGCTCTCGTATTAAAGAGTATACGAGAAAGTACTGCGGAGATCACTCCAGATTGCTATTATTTGCTTTTGGTGTATCTTTATTAAATATGTAAGGAATTAATATTGTGTAAATGTAAAATATTTTCACATGCACTTTTTTTATTGAACTCATTCAATTAAATGTAATAATTTCAAGATGTTTTAAAACAAAAAAACCTTCCTTTTTAGTAATAATTAATAAGATTGGCATCAAAAGGATGTTCTCATATACCTTCTGACAACGGTATCTTCCCTTCCCATTAAAAATGGTGGACATTAAGCCTGGCATGAATCATTTCAAGTAAGTTGATTTTTATTGCCTTTGGAATTGAAGATTGATCAAGATGGTAAGGTATGAGCATTCTTCCTTCTCCCACTTCTGGCATTCTCAGAAATTGAGAATCGCACTTAGAAGTTTTCTTGCATAATAGCATGGGAAAGAAAACCGAATATGCTTTTCTAAAGCCTTTCTTTGATGAAAAAATCAAAATTTGTTAAAAAAACGATACAAATACAATACATGAAAGAAATTGTCGAATTTTTGGAGTTACCGCCTTTATATTTATCCGAATATACAGACTAATGAATGGTTAACTACCAAACAAATTTTGTTCAAAATTTGGTATAGATGTATGTATACTTAGAATATGTAAGTCTATCTTTCTGTGAAAAAGATGATTCTAAAATGTTTTTAGCTAAACGATTGAAATTTAGTATATGATATTTGCATCAAAATTTGTGTAATTTCAGTTCAAAAAGTGAGAATAGAGTTTATGTGTTTTCTTTCACTGCAGATGGGAAAGAAAACAAAATATACATTTTAGTAGCCTATTTTTGGACGAATTAAATCAAAATTTTTAATGCAGTAACGCCAAGGTTTGGAGTTACTGTATTTAAATATACTCAAAAATGTAGATTAACAATTGGTTAAGGATAGATTTAGTTATTTGATTATTTAGTTATTTGATAGATTTAGTTCAAAATTCTATGCAAACTGTCAAATGTTTAAAGCAACTGCATTTAAATGCACTCAGATCTGTAAATTAATATGTGGTTTACTTTCTAACATATTTAGTTCAAAATTCGATACAGATCTGTATATTGAAATGTGTTCAAAATTTGATACTACCATTCAAATTTTGCTTAAAGAATATTCGCCGAATTCAGGTATCATTCTATCTGCGTTCATACTGCATTTTTTTCATAATGGGTTCAATGACAGACTGGTTGTCATAATTTTTAAAATGAGTTTAAAAAAAAAA
>JAPMOQ010064962.1:247199-273355 GCA_026543055.1 Argiope trifasciata | reverse complement strand
AAAAAAAAAATCAGGAATGCAGAAACATAGAGATTCAATAAAATATTTAAATCAAATAGTTAAAAATTCAATAGTTGTAGGCTCTGTTTGTATACTTCATAAATGAAACCTACAAGACAATTATCAAATTGAATCATAAATATTTTCACTTGTATAATTCGTAAATAAGAAAAAAAAGATAAACATTGCTTTTTTTTATCGTGGTTTACCCTTTCAAAATATAAACCATGATACTACAAAATTATTTATCAGGTACATTTAATTTCCAAAAAAAAAATTAATTAATTAACCATTTTATATTGCCTATTATCAGGACTCATATCCGTCATGGCCAAAATAATATTAGTGTCTGATCATTTCAACTATAAGAAATGTTATCATTTAAAAGATTCGTAAAAAATATAAAACTGGGTTATTTAAATATAGACAATAATATATGAATATGTACGAAAAGACATTAGTATGTTCTGATATAATTAAAACAAAAAATTAATAAATATAAAATTAGATAAAAAAATCTGTCAGTTTTTTTTTTTGTTGTTTAGGTGACATGTTTCAAAAAGGATTTTAAAAAATAAAAAATAATTAATATAAGTTCAAAGACTACAAAAGATTAACACACATACATACAAAAAGACAAGAGTGCAAATATTCAAAAAACCATTAAAAAATTCTGAATATAATCTAAAGACAAACTAACAAAGTGCTGTCCTTTTTTTTAAAGCGAGCGTTTTTGTAATTCTTAAAAATTGCATTTGCCTATTTACTTAAACTTTGTTTTTATGGAAAAATTAAATGAAAAACACATAATATAAAAATATTATCTAATCAAACAAAGTGCATTATATCTTAAATATTTTTCTTCACCAAATATTTAAACTCTTTTTAGGAAATTTATTTTGTTACAGATTGTATTTGATTTTTAAAAAAGAACAAGCATTAGAGTTAAATTATCGTTTGAGAATTTATCTTTTTATAAAATTTATTTTAATCTGTTAGAATGTTATCTGATTTTCCCATTAAGAGCAGAAAGAACCCCTTGCAGTTATTTATTAAAATGTAATGCATAATTTCAAAAGACAATTTATACAGAAAATATTTTATAATTTTTTATTAAAAAAATAATAGCTGGACAGAATTTGTAGTATTACCTTTTCATTTTAATTATTTTCTGATAGGATTATTAATTTCTACACACATATTCAAAAATAAAATTCTTTTTTGCTTATTTAAACTCAGTGCAAATATTATGTGCATTAAAAATATATGTAATTTCTTTTAATATCGAAAAAAAAAGTTTTTTTCCAATATAAAGAATTTAAAAATAAATGGATTAAAAAGTTTCCATTAATATTTTTTGATACTAATTGATTTAATTCATCGTAGTTTAAAAAAGACTGCTTGTTTAATATAGTATGTGTCCTATGTGCCAAGCATATTAAAAAATAAGCATTTCTCATTTCTTACTAGGCAGTAAAAAGTTAATAATTTAGAATGTAAAATTTGCAGATGCATTGGATTATCACATATTAATGTGGTAATCAATAATATGGTAATATTTAAAAACTTTCAACTAAGCAAAAATGGACGAAATGTGCAATTTCATTTTTTTCGTTTTATCACTAAAATATATGCTTATATTCAATAAAAATAGTGTTATTAAATGTATGGCTCAATAAAATAAATATTTAAAGGGTTCAGAGGAAAAAAGTGCGTCTTAATGACTTTTGTTAAAATGATACTGTAGTTGAATTTAAATATCTTTAAAATATTCCAGTTGTCTAAATTTTTAAAGAAATTAAATTAAATCAATAATTATTATTTCGTTTAAGCATTAAAAAGTAAATAGGGATTAATTTTATTTTTTCTTGTTTTGTTATGTCGTTAAAAGTCTATTTTAGTCCAGAAAAGAATGAAATTCCAACAAAAAATCGTTAAGTGTGCATTAAAAAATTAAAAATTAAGATGTCTAAGATTTATTTTTTTTAAATTATATATCTTATAAGTTTTTAAAAATATAATATATTTGGTTTTAAAATATTTTTAAAGAAATCTGTTGTACTTATATTTTATTTTATACATACGCATAAAAAATGTTCTAACCCTGACTGAATATTTCTCAAAAGTTTCTAGTAGAGACCATTATCCCAATAATAATATTTAATATTAAAAAGTTTTAAAAAATTTTTTATTTACATAATTGTAATTTAATTTGAAATCTTAGTTACCCTCAATTTAAAGGGGGGGGGAAATGAAATATTTATTTTGCTATGAAAATTAAACTAAAGTCTAAAATTTTCAATCTACAGATAAAAGAATAAATTAAATTACTTATTGCTCATAAAGAGCTAATTTTTTGTTTGTTAACGTCCAAATAGGAATGAAATTTAACCAACTGAATTAATTTTTATTCCTTCTTCTAATAATAGTATGGCAATGTTAGCACATTTTTGAAAGAACTGCACAGATTATTTTCATTAATTATTGAAGAATATTTAAACTGATTATCCGTTTGTAATAACTAGTAATGGTTATCGAAGGCGGATTTGATAACTATTCTTGTAACTATTGCAGCAAAAAAAAATGATAATTTTTGTTGATACTTTTATTTTATTGATGACAACATTATTCATTTTATTAGAAAAAACAACTCAGCTATTTATGTGTTCAAAATAGAATATAATGAGCAGTTTTTAACAAGTTCAATGCAGAAAATTGCTAGATTAACTTTTAGAATAAATTTTAAAAACATTGTTATTTAAGGATTGATAAAGAAGGAAATTTGTAAATCCAAATAGAAAGAAAGTGAAAAGACATTAATGAATGACATTAAGAGAATGGATATCGACATTATAATTTTTACTAATGCCTAATTCTGTGATTCTTTTTAATTTCAGGAAAAAGTTGCAATTATGTTAACAAATAACATTTTAATGATCGTTTTGTTTTCAAACTTTACTTGTTCCACTGCTCAATCATTATTATTAAAAATTTTTAAATGTAAAGTAAAAATGCGAATGCCAAAGAGCGAAATTTTAAAAAAGACTCCCCAACACTAATATTATCATTAAAACTTCAGTGTACACTTAAGAGGAATTTAGAAAATAGAACTTAGCTCACTTTTTAATTTAAACCATATTATCTGAATAAATATATTTATGGATTAACTTATTCATTTTTAAGAGAAATATTTGTTATTATAAAAACTACTGTTCTAGCTTTTTTTTATTAAAAAACTATCTGAGAAAGGAAATCATTTTTAGGATTAGATCATAATTATCGTATGATGTTTGGTTAGTGTAGATTATTACAGTCATTTTTGTATTATTTTTTCATAAAATGATGTGGTTTTCGAATGGGTGATCTTAATAATACTTAAAGAATCTGAAGAAAAAATAGAAATTATAAAATTTGAAGTACAAAGAGTGTTCAAATGAAAAGCAACAAATCGACACTGAAGTTATAAATGAAAACTTTATTTGAAGTATACACCATGAACCTGAGCTCAACGACCCCATTGATTAACGAGCCGATTGATTTCTAGTTTCAGAATTCCTGTGGTCATGACGTCAAGTCCTTCCCATCATCCTTGAGGTAGCCTTCTCTTTCATATGCCTCTCTTCATTTTCTCAGGAAATCAAATAAATGAATGTCGCAGGGTGACATGCCTGGGCTGTAGGACGAATGATCGAGCTTCTAACTCTTTACTGACCGGTTCCGCATGTCTGACCTTGGATATGTGTGTATGCGCGTTATCACGGAGTAGAACCACGCCCTCCGTTAGTAGTCCCTGTGTTTTGTTCTTGATGAATCTGCGTAGTTTTCGGTGTGTCTCATAGTACACATCGGAGTTAACAATCTTCTGTGCTCGAGAAATTCAACAAATAACACCAATTGGCTGACGTTCTTTTTAAGAGTCTCTGCTCTGTCCTGAGCATGCGGACGTCCCCGCATGCTCCGATCTACGCCGCAGACTCCAATCGATCCGTAGATAGCTCGCTACGTTCTCCCATAGAGACACAGGCAAATTTGTTAACGGTTACGTTCTTACGACGTGCCATACCTTTTTATTTCATGAACCCCTGTAGAAACCTCTTATGCTATTTTCTATTAAGGAAAAAACTTTTATATGTAGAAAAATTTTCTTTGCAACTAAGATTAGGAAATCATCTGAAATATTAATATGCAATTTAAATAATTTTATTTAAAAAATGTATAAAGTAGTTTATGCATTAATTTAATCTTTAAAGGTTTAATATAGAAGACATATGAGAGAAATTGCATAATATATATTAATGAATTGTAAATAATTATTTGTCCATGCTATAGCAAAATAAAATTTTTAAAATTGCATGAAAAAATGAAATAGCAAATTAAAAGTATCAAAGTAACAAATATAATTGAAGAATATGTAGTGACACAGGCCTTCCAAATAAGTTAGATATCTAAATATTAGAAAGATAATAATATTATAATAATGAAGTCTAGCAATTGCATATTTAAAATATGTTTTACTACAAACTACATGTGTAAAACAATGATTGAAATCGAAGAGAAATTCATCATACGTCTACTTATACCTAATTTACTAAGAAATATATCTTTATTATGTTTCATTAAATTATGTAAACATTTCTTTAATATACAATATAATATTCTCTAATATCTGCATAATTTAAAATTCTATTATTAATGTTTCTTTCAAGTTGTAGTTTTTCTCCTGTTTACCTACTTAATATAGAAACATTTCCAAAGTTGATTTAATTAACAGCAAGGAGCTAGGTTATGTTAAGCTTGTTAGCTCATTAAAAATAGTCGCTTGTTTAACTAACCAAAAAGAAAATAAAAAGTTTAAGTTGAACAGAATTAAAATTTTTCTTCAAATAAATTGTTTTTAGAGCTAAAGATTGGTGAACTGTGTAGTGTGAAAGGGAATTTTTAGATTTTAGAGGGTTTTTTTTATTTAGTTGCTATGCCTTTATTTTATGTTTAATGAAATGAAAGATTCTGATGTAGGTCCTATTTCAAATCATTAATTCTTACTCTTCAACTTGACCTGCTCATTTGTCATCTCAGTTTTCAACAAGAGTTTTTTGAAAATTCCCGTTTTTCTTTCTTTTGATTTAATTTCCAAAATTAGTCATTGCTCCCTGAATTTTTTTCTGTTTGAAATAACTACGTTTTACCGAATTTGATGGTTCCTTAAATAACTACACATAATTGCAATGAAATCGGTCAGTGCAAATAACATTTGTTGTTTTTTGCATGGTTTTCCAGTTAAAATATTATTCTTAAGAGCTTAGTTTTTTCACTTTTTTTTATTTTCCCTCATTTTTTCCTTCATTGGTGAACTTGTCGCATTTGTTGACTAGCTTATTTGCCTGTATTAATGATTACTAAAATTTTCTATTAAATTTTTTATGCAACTTAGTTTTTTAATAACTTCATGGACAAAATATTTTTGAGCCTCAAATTTTGATAGTCATGTAACTTTTACTATTATGGAACCTTTAAGCCTTTCTATACACTATACTATGCATATTTCTTTCTGCCAATTCCCATAAAATTTGAACTCTAAATTATAGTCGAAGCTATTAAACTTTAGTTGCAGCAAAAAACGTTTCTACTTATACATTTATATACTTATACTCAAAAAGATATATTTATGTTTCTTTAAAAATGCTTTTTTAAAGAAATGTATATGATAGACTCATTCACTATTGAAGTATTACGTAGAATTGTCTTATGCAATTTTCTGCCATATCTCATCTTTGTTTAATAAAAAAAATTGTAACTCTAACAATTCAGATTTACGTAAAAAGATCTAAATATTGTAAATAATATATTTTTTTAAATTCAATAAATGCACTTCAGAAAATATCAAATCTAGTTTTATATAATTCTTTGGTCCAAGAAATTATATTCAATGAAATATTTTCGATGTTCCAACTTATAAACAATAACGAGTCTATATATTCTGCTATAAAATCTGCACGAATTATGAGGTATTGAATATCATTATTTTAAGGTAATATCATAATTTTAAGCCTTGAATACATCCTTACCTTAAATACATCTCTGAGCTTCAATAAACATATTTTTGAGACGATAATTGGAGTGGTATTTTTCTTACACAGCAATACTGAAATTTTCAGCATTTGGTACATTTTAGTTGCAATAGAGTGAGTCATTTTTTTCTTTCAAAATGTTAGAGTATATTTCATTAAATATCTCATAGGATCGAAGATGTCTGTATAAAAATATATTATTTGTTATTCATCTGATCACTTGTTGATTCAAACTAAATAAAACAAATTACCCATTTATTTAAACTATTTTTGACACTAAATATGCATGCCTGCTACTCACAGTTCGGAAGAGTTATTGAGTTGTTCTGGTAAAACGCATATTTCCTTAAATGCATATACATTAACCTTACCTTAAATACATGTATATACATTATTCCAGAAGTTATGATAATAATTGAAAGGTACAACAACTCATCACGCACACGCACGCATGTATGCATATATGACGATAGTCAGTTTTATATTTTTAATTCTGAGTATACATCAAATTATCAGTAGTTTGATGTAGCACAAGATTGTTTTAAAGAAATACAAGCTATTTATTGACACTGATAAACATGATTTTTAAAGTTTCATTCTTGACGAGTATTAAATCTGTAGGATTATCTACCAAAATTCTTATTTCTAGAGAGTTCACATTTTGAGCACTTATAACTGCTCTGAATTTAAATTTTTAAGCGTAATTTTCTTTTAATTCCGATGAACAACGAAATGGTGCTTTGTTTTTGTTTTTTAACTCTTTAGGTACACATTTTTCTTTTCCTTTCTTCTTTTTTTTATGCATTTGGAACATATTTTTGATATTCAAAAGCGGGAGATTTTACTCAAAAATTTATTTATTTCATACAATTCATTGTATTGAGATAATTAAGAGTATTTAGTATTACAAAAAATGAAATAAATTCAAAAAATGCATTATGCTCTAATATGTCAAATATACCTAATGGGTTAATAGCCTTCAAAGCACTGCTTTTCTTTTAAAAACACACTGCATGTAAAATGTTTAAAGCATGTCTTCAACTTATACCAGGAAACAACAAATTTAAAAACATAGTATTAAACTCCTTCAAACTAAATAAATTTTAATCTCTAAAAACTATGATAAAAAACTTTTCTAAAATATGCTTAATAGATGATAAAAGATCCTCGTCAGGATTAATCAAAACAGTAAAAAAATATGGAATGATTTTTTTACCAAGTACTTAATTTATAAGATATCAAATTTTTTCTATGATAATTTAGCATGAAACCATTTTTTGAGTTTAAATCTATGATTTTCTAGGCTTATAATGCTTTTCAAATCAAAGCAAACTATACTAAATTAAATTATGTCATTAGAGTGATATTTGATTTTATGCTCTTAATTCCATTAACGTTATACGAATTTTCAAGTTTATTGTTTCGTTTGAGACAGAAATTGTCTAGAATAAACTAAATAAAGATAATTTTTTAAAATATAAATTGAGTTCTTATTTAAAAAGAGAATCGTTAGTCTGGATATTAAAATAAGGTATAAGATATCAATATATAGATTAAAAAATAGTGTCTTCAAGGAGTTCATAACAGTAATACAAACAGTTTGTAACAAAGCATCCAAAATTTAATACAGATTCATTTTTTTCTTTAATTGTTCTATATGATAATTCAACTCCTTTGCAGAAATCAGAAAATTGCCGTAATGTTATATTTCGAAGATAGTAATTTCATGAGATAAAGTTATCAGATTGACGAAATATCATGAAGCCATAAATGAAATTTGAAAAAACTTTAATAATTGTTTCTCTAATTATTTTTTATTTTTCTAGGCCGACATTTAAATTAAAGATTATGAAAGATATGAATAAAACTTTTTTAGTTAACTTATGATGATTTATGCAGTAATAAAATAAAATATTCAATCAAATATGGATTGACAAATAGATATGAAAGATAAGGAAATGAATAAACTTTATGAATTAATGTTTTTTGGAATAAATTTGAATATAATATATTTGAATATAATAATATATAAATTTGACATTAATATACAGCAAGAATAATGAATATACTTATTAAAAAGATAAGCATATATTAAGAAAAATAAATAATACCATACATTTTTTTCAAGGTATTTATTTCAAAACTCTGTTATTCTAATGAAAAGAAAAAACAATAAATTCATATAACCTTAATAGTGGTAACACTGCTGTAAAAATGTTACAACAACCAAACCAAACAATGTCATGTATACCACACGTTAACTACATACTTATCTCTCAGTACAAAGACGTCCTTCCTACGTCACGCGCATGCCGAGTGACTCGAAGAACTGATCCTTGTATTGGCTTGGGGTTTAAAGTAAGTGTTGTCAGGATGTTTTCAAAACAAGAACAATGAAGTTGAATAAAAATTGAATGTTCAGCAGTATCATTACATTAGATGAGATTTTGACAGATCATACCAGTCAAACTTGAAATGCCAATCAAACGTATGATGTCATTACGTGTTACTAAGACGTTTGAAATTTCTTCAGAGTCCCAGCAATGGGAAAATTATGCTGATTTTCGTGTACAATTGTGATGGTGTTATCCTCAAGCATAGCGTTTCGTCCAAAGCGGACCGCCCAGAGATTCTTGAAGAGATAGACCGGTCCATATGAACTACCAACATAACAGGTGCTTCTACAGGTGTTCAACAATTTCCACATTGTTGGAAACGTTTCGTACATAATGCTGGCGACTATACTGAAGGACTGTAAAACAGGGGACATGATAAGCTTTTGTATTCCATGTAAATAAATAATTGCTTCTATTAAAGTTTCAACCTTCGTAGTAATTGCAGAATAGGAAAAACTCGTCGTAACTAAGTGTTTACAGGACATAATTACTGAAGGTAACAAACAGCTGTGCCAATTATCTGTAGAAAAAGAGAGAGATAAATAGTTGCTTTTACTGATGAGATGGTTTTCCCTTGCGACAGAAAAGAAAACCTTTATTATTAGTTGCAATCGGCTAAATTTCTTAGATATTATTCATTTAACTTTAAGAGCTATTTTGTCAATAATTTGAAAAGTTTGATAATAAATCACTCAAAAAAAATGCCAGTTGTCCGAAGAGAAAGAGACACAACCTCTTCTTTTGAATGAGGTTGTGTCTGGCTTTGAGGCTAGCTGCCTTCGCTACAGAATTGAGAAATCTTAATTAGATTTTGGTATTAGTAATATCTTTTGTGTATAAATAATTTTTTGGGCCAGTTAAATCAGTAAATTCCTGCTTATGTAAATAAAGAAAAAGTAATGCAATCGTCTATTTTGGAATTTTTTTCTCAAATATTTTCAAAGGGAATTTGAAATAAGAAAAATATTGGTGAAAGAAATACAATATAAAGATTTATTGTGCTAGTATAAAAGTAAATAAACATTTTACTGGAATAACAGTTCTCCCTCAGAGACACTTCGTAATTGTGGATGAGCAGCTTCCGGCATGATGATTGGTTCTCGCCAGCTTGCCTGGTACAGAAAAAGGTAGGGATCTAGCTCCTCCCATTAATGACTGGACGTCTTTTCCAAGGGAAAGCTTGTACCATGGCTGTTGACGGACTTAAGAATATAACCACAGCTCCTGCCAGTGTTGTTGTAGCAGCGGTCCAGTCTTACAGAATTTTCCATGTGTCTCAGGGTGGGGAGGAGTACCCATTTTGATGTTGCCGGCATAACAGTAGTTGCATGGATTAACATTTAAAAAAAGGATCCAACCTTATTTTTTATATCATTCATTCAAAATCATTTTTAAATAAATCATTTTAAAACTAATTTTATGCATCTTTTTATAAAAAATTTCTACATTCTATTATTGCAAGATGTAATATTCAGTTTTCTACCTGGATTTTGTAAATGGAAGTTAGAAACTAAGTTAATCATAAATAAAATACAAACAGTTCAATTTGCTAGTTAACAAGATTAATTTTTGAAAGAAATTCTGAAAGGAAGTCAACTGAATACGCAAATTTTTTCCATGTGATAGATACTCTATAGCTAAAAATATCTGATTCCTCATATTGAACCGGCTTCCTGGCGTAGGGATAGCGGGTTTTCTCCGTGATCTTGGCATCCCGGGTTCCTTGCTCGAGCATGGTTGCTCTACCTGTGAGATGTGTGAATGAGTCCCCCTATAAAAAGGGGTTGTGCAAGCGAATGAGTGTGTGTATCATCTTCATTTGAGTTGGAAGTCAGACTTCTGCTTTCAGGTGCTCAGGGGTCTTTGTTCTCGAAAGCTACTGCTATTGCTTCTTTGTTAACAAAGACACGACATCATCATCACCAGCAATTATTATTGAAATACATCAAAATACCATTGCACAAATGAAAATTTTTATGAAAATATAAAAAATAAGAAAACTTTAGACTTTGGTTTTGTTTAAAGTATAATTTTATTTATTTTAAACCAGAAAGTATGCAGTAATGTATGACTAAATAGCCCTAAAATGAAAATATTTTTAAAATGGTGCATGTGAAATATTAACAATAATCTTTACATCATATTCTTAACAGAAAATAAAATGGATTTTTTTAAACTTTTTTTTTAATTTTCAGAGATATTTTACTGTTTAATTTCTTTAATTTAATGTCTTTAGAGTACGTTAGTGTCGCTTTTCTAGTATTCAATGCATCGATAAATATTTTTGGTCAGATGTTTATAATTCGACTTTTTGATATTCTTATTTCTGAAATTTTTATACTTTTCATAAAGGTATATAATGGTTTCTTTTTATTATAAAATAAATGATTCAGACATATAAAAAGATTTTGAATTCTGCATTAGAATTTAAAATGCCCCCTTTGAATATTTAATAAATTTATTACTGACTAATTGCCAGATACTTTTGAATTTTTATTTAATATTTTTATGAAATATGAAATAATAAAATATGAAATCTTTAAATAAATGAGTTTTTAGAATATATTTCAACTAGAACATAAAAAATGATAATATCTTTTTATAAAAAGTTACTTCTTGCTTTCTAATTTTTACTAACTAATTTGAAGCTCCGCTTGATAAATTATCTCATTTTCTAAGTTCCTACCATACTAAATTTACCACAGATAGTCTTTGATGAGTGAAAATATGTACAATTTTAATTTTATATTTAATTTTCGCATTAAAATACAAACCGTTTTCAAGGTTTCATCAAACATTTTGTAAATAATATTTTCCAAACTTTTTCGATAATATTTTCCAATTACTAAAAAAGAAATTCTTTGTAAAAAAATCGGAAAATTAAGATTGAAGGTTCGTATTTTTATATTATTTCTACATAAGAAAAATTACACATAAAAGCAAAGCAAATTAGAAAAAAAAGTGAAAATAAATGAAGTGATATTTCCCCATTGGAGGAAACAGAATATACTTTTATCTAAACTATTATTAAGCGCAAGTGAAGTTTATCTTGAATATATAATAAGAAATAAATTATATAACTTCCTCTGAAAAAAATGCATTCCATAAAAGCAACAGCTATGATGTCATAGTTCTACGTCACCTTTTGAAAAACTCATTTTCTAAGAAAGAAGCATACTCGATAAAAATCAATACTGGTAAAAACAGGTCAACTTTTTAAAAACGCATCTGCTTTCGAATAAGCTCACATAATAATAATAATAATAATGCAATACTGGTAAAAACAGATAAAATAATATATGAGATTTAAAGACGTTTATATTATTAAATATTAATAGACAAATATTGCCATTTAGGTTTTGTTCCTTGCCTTCGCGATTTCGAGCTTCAATTATTCAAAACCTCGTAACGAAAACAGGATCATGATCTCACATTATAATAAAATTTGACAATTATATTAACCACACACAACTCAAGTGGTGAAAATTCTAGTTCTGCGGCGTTGGATTTGGCAAATTGTTCAAATTTTGATGATTGCTTCATAACAGTAATCTGATACTTTTTTCTCCTAAATTGAGTTTGGCGAATGATTTTGTTGTGAGAGTGAAAAAGAATTTATGGTGATAATAGAACAGAAACCACATATTCATTGTGACAAGTAATAAAATAATCTAGAACAAATAATAAAAAAAATGTCACGAATTTGAGGCACTAACCAAAGATTTAGTAACTTTCATTGTGCTTGTAAAGTATTGATATCATTTATATGAAAATTTTTAATTATCTTGTATGATTTTTCCCTTTGTCGTTGTCAGCTTATTAAAATATAAAGGAAAAAATGAGGATTTGAAATATTTTTCTAATATTAGCTGCCTTCTAGCTTCCTTGCTGTCTTTATTGGCTATTAGTGACTACAAAGGATTACATTTTAAAAATTTTTAATTAAAAAATTATTTAATTTTTGTATAATTATTTATTTTTTTATAAAAAATTATTTTTATTAAAAAAATTTTTTTTTCGGATGTGGGATGTGGGTCCTGCAAAATATTATTAGAAATGCCTTTCCAGAGCATTTCTAATAATATTTTACAGCACCATTAATTAACGAAGCAAATATTAATAGCACCATTAATAAATAAGGAGATCGATGTAAGTGCCAACATTAGTGCTATATATATTCAGAGATTTTACGAACAATTTTCACTATATTAGTTTCAGAAAATATTATTTTCATACAGAGTAAATGATTGAAAGTATAATTAGTATTTTTCATTTATTCAAACCCTTTTCACTAAACCATCAATCACTAATTGTAAAATGCCTCACCAATACATTTGGTAATCAATTCATAAAACATCAATTAATAAATAATAAAATGAATGTCTTAATAATCCTTATGTCCTAATCCTTAAATGAATGTCATTCTGATAATAAATACCCGATCTCACTTTGAACAAATAAAAAACTTTTCCGATAGAAATGTCAGTGACATTTTCTTTTGCGTGATATAAATGGATATACCGATATCGACGCTATTGATTAAAAAATGTTTCTCGTAAAAATAACATGGCGTGTCAGTCACTCGAGGAAATGCGATTATCTCTTACGAGACAGAAAAGACAGCGAAAACACTAGTTCGGAACACTTCCGGTTTCTCTCTAAACTTTTACTTCCTTTTTCGAAGAATTACATTAAGGAATACTTCATATTCTTCTGACAGAGTCTTTGTTAGAGCATTGCATTTCACTTCGATATAGTTTTGAAAGAGAGTCTGTTATATTTCAGAGTCAATTTCATGTTATTTTAAGAATTTTTTTCGATCGTTGATTACGTTTCTTATAACGCTTTTCTAATAATAATAACTTATTTATCTGCTAGCCTTCAGTGGTTACCAAAATTTTAATATGGAATTCCCCAGCTGTTAAACTATTGATATTGAATTCCTTTACTTCAATTTTTTTTTTAATTAATAAGGTTAAGTACATGAATATATCCGTTTATATATCTATACAATCGTATACTACAAATTGCTTTAATTAAGAAATGATGCATACTTCAAAATGAAAGTTCGTCAAAATGTACAAATAAAGAAATTTATTTGAATTTTAGTATTGGCAGGAACACATAATTGAATGTTAAGATGAAATAGTGAATTTAATTTGAATTTCCTCACCATAATAAAAATATCCTTTATCAAATAGAATTTTAAAATTATTTAAAGTTAAAGAAAAGTTGTTCAAGAATGAAATGGGTAACTTTAAATACAGAGTTCAGTATAAAGTAATAATAATTTAATATTTTAATAAGATATGGAAGTAAATGCTGAAAAATCTTAATTTTTATTTAACAATATATTAACTATTGTGTTTTAGACTTGAAGGTAACCTTACTCTTGCCTTGAAGAGCACGTATCTTGGAACTAAATTTCATTAATATCATACAAAACCTTTAGATTTTTGTAACAGAGGATACAAATAGGTACATATAAACATATATATGCATTAGTGTTAATATGATTAATCTGCTGTTAATAATGTGTCATCATTAGTATAATAATAATTTACTGTTGATAATGTTAACTAATAAGTGTGCTAAACAGATTAATCCCTTTTGTAGATTATTTATTATAATAACCAACTCATAACATTAAACGTAGCATAATTTATAATATCTTAAAATACTATTAAATAAAAAAAAACATACCCCAAAAAATTACATGGTGACAGGAAGAAAATTTGAGAATTCTCGAAATAATAATCTGAGAAGATATCTGCATTTTATAGAGGAATTATAAATATATTATTTGAAAAAAAGTCATCACTTTAATTTGAAATTGAGATTAACATAATATGGGCCTATTAATATTATTGGGATAATATTAATTACTGAATTTTAAACAAAGAAAGATTTTGTGTTTGGAGCTTATCAGTTTGTATACATTTTAAGAACATAAAATAGCATTATATGATAAATTAACTATTTTAAACATTTTTCTGTTTTTTCCTAAGCTCTGTCGTTTGACAAAATTTTACTTTTGTTTTTGAATTATTACGTCTTGAGTCCCATTAAGCTTTTTAACAGGTGGATGTCATCGTTGACCTTGTCTGTTTTGCATTATAATGAGAAAATACGAAGGCTTTATGCTGCCGTCTACGAGAAAGAAAGATTATTTAGTCTAAAAGTGATGTTGGTAATGCGTTGGTAAATTTATCAATATGATATTAGCCAAGCAATAAATTTCTGTGTAACAGGATTTAATTGTGAATGTTAATAATCTCTAAATAACTCATAAAAAGTTTTAAAAAATCTTAAAAAACAGCAGCGTTTTGACTTCAAACTTTTCCTACATTCAGAAAGATCAGTTTATTCATTCCTTTACCTCTTTATTTCGTACCTTGCACCCTTTTCCAAATTTAAGTAGTGTAATATAAAAGAAGCAAATTCCTGAGTATCACGGTAACATGTAAGCGTAAGAGCCTCCTCCAGTTACACAATACGGCGTATTTTAAGCTTGCCCTTTAAGGGGAAAAAATTCTAACTTTTTTGACAATATTCATTCCACTATTAAATGATGATTCAGATGTACAAATTTTAACCACAAATTATATTGTATTAAGTTATCACATTAATTCACTACAGACTGACAATTGCAGACTGATCGTTGCCTCTCTGCTTCTGTCCCTGATTGCCCTGTATTGTATTAAGCTTCGTATATTTCTTATAAGTACTTCCTTCTTTCAACAAAACGTTTTATCATTTTTTAGCCTGGAGGAGGCAATTTTGTAGTGATATTCAAACCATATGTCTTGGCGCAGCTTGACCAATTCTGGCTCTTTCACCATAAAACTACAGAAAAACCAAAACAAATCCTGTATTGTCCTTGTATGAACAGTTGAGACAACGCCGTTGGGACAATGGCCAATGGTTGTCCCAATGGGGAAACCATTTGCCACTGTCCCGTTGTGGACACGTTATTTTCCAGAAGTATGGGTGATCTTCTATTGCGCTCAATAGCTAGCTTCGAGTGAACCCACCGTTACACATATGCGAATATTCAGACCACCAAATATACTGACCGCTTTTCACTGATTTTGGCCAAAAATAAATAAACATTTACAATTTTCATGTTAAATCTATATTCTATATAAGAATGACTGGCAATAGAACTTTCCTATTACGAATTATCTCAAAATTTTGATAGAAATATATACATTTGACGTTGCGCTTCTTATCAAATGAATTTCGCACATTGCGTTTTTCAGTTATCATTTTCACAAACTGATATAATGAAAACATTTTACAAAATGTTTCGCATTCAACCTTGACGATAAATTAATGGTATGCAGATAACACTGTCCAAATTTGCATTTTAGACACACTTTTTTTCAAACGATTGGAAAAAATATTTGTCACAAGACGGCAATTGTAGAGATAAAATCTCACTTCAAATTTGATACATTTAAGTTATTGAGTTTAGGAACTATTGGGTTTACATGTTTTCTAAAAGTGCAGACTAACAGACAAACAACCGGCAGTTTGATTCAATTCAAAATTTTATAGGTGTTTACACTACATATATTAAATCTATGTACTGAATTTTACCTATTTAGGTCTCTTCGTTTAATAATTAGTGTTAACTTATATTCGAACAGTTGTATATACGGACTTTTTCAAAACAGATTTTACTGAAAGTTTGATAGATTTCTCCACCTTTGATTTAAAAGCCTTATACCAAATTTCAACCTTATAGAGCAAATTTTTTTTTATTTATCTGTGTCACATACAGACGGATATTTTCCAAAAATATGTTTTTCGAACTATGGATTTGTTAAACTCTCAAGTTCGAATTTTTTGATGATTTCTATACTTTCTCTGAACTCCAGATATGAAAAAATAAAAATTATAGTAGCCTTACTTATCGATAAATAAATAAATAATATACATTACTGCTTTTAAAAAATATAACAAATGAATAACATTGTGTATAGAATTGAATTATTAAATCTTTGAAAAATAAATTTTTGAAATGAGGAAATGCAAAATTAATCGTTATCTTTTCTGACATTTATGTTTTTGATGAATCAAATACTTTTTCACGTATAAACAAATGATAGTTAAAAAAGATTTAATACCTCTAAAATTATCCATACAGTTATTCTCAATCAATACATTTCAAACATTTTTGTATAATTGTTGGAGGATCACTATTCATTTCGATTTCATGTCTCTAAGTTTATGCACGTTCAGGTTAATGGTTGACTTTCCCCATAGAATATAATATTAAGTAAATAGATAGATTGATTGCGATTATTCAGAATTTAGCTGGCAATTTCAACTACATTTCGAATGCCTTTCCTTCCTAAATGCTTTCAGCAAATGGCTTAAACTTGAATATTGCACTATTTTTAGTTCCAATAATTTAATTTTGTCTGGATAGCTCCCAATTTGAAGCAACGTGCGTCATGATGGAAATTTATAGGGCATTCCTGTCTAAAATACTTAATGTGACAGGAAAATAACAGCAACACTGAAAGGCTATTAACAACTATTAAAAGAAAATTCAGAAGCAGCAATTTAAATTTAGGAAGGCTTTAAGATTTCTAATTTAGAAACTGTCAAATAATTCAGAATTGAAGCGATACCTTGAATGAAAATTATTTTAAGATTTGATAGGGCTCTTGATATTTTGTTTCATACTCATTTGGCAAGAAACTATATGCTTATTAATTATCAGATTATAAATATTATAAAAAATTTATTTCAAATTAAAATTTTGAAAAATGTAAATACGGTTTTTATTCATTTGATTTTAACTCAGATATTTACTAGATTTTTTCTAATTTTTTTTCCTAGTTTTTAAAATATAATCTTTTTATTTAGTTACATTATTGTGAATTTTATTAGTCAATACATATGCATTAATGCTTATAATTCCCCGAATAGCCCTTTTTTATTCAAGCAGATATTAAAGGCTGTAATTGCTTTCCTTCTGATCTAAATCAATCGTGCAATTAACAAATAAACTTTAATCTTATTCATATTAACTTTAATCTTATTCATAAGGCTATTAACAACTATTAAAAGTTTAATCTTATAAACTTTTGCGTTCATTGGTTATTGTTACAACAGCATCTCGGTTATCTGAAAGTCTTTCCCTATTAAATAGTCTTTTATTCTTTACTTGTCTATTTTTAGATTCTATTTAAAAAGATTTTAATATATACACGAACAAAAGTATTATTATCGTGTTTCTTCCTATGAATAAAAAATATAAATAACCTATTTATATCATTCGTATGAAAGAATAGAAATTTATCATATATTCTTGGTTAAATAGCTGTGTATGGCTTTAATAAAGAAAATTATTTTTTACATGACAAACCAGTACCCTTTCATGAAGAATTGTCTTACAAACGGTGCCAATGCGTTATGTGTAAAGTATATGCAGCGCTTAAATTCAAAGATTTTCATCTCTTGATATTATAATTGCCAAAAAATAGTATTTTCAAATGTAATTACATGATAAAAATGAAAGAGACATAAAGGAATTTCAGAGATTTACTCAGAATAGTAGATGAATAAGTAAATCAAATGAAAGAAGGAAAAAAGGAATTTAAATATATATGATAAATTAGTAAACTGTATTACTTTTACTCGTTGACACTTTGATTACGTTAAGAAATCAACTAATTTCGCGTGATATTATTACATTTTATAAAGGGAAAGGCTTTTAAAACTTTTTTAAAAATTTTATCAGCTTGTATGAAATGCTTCAATTACTTTGCCCCTTCATTTTCATTTATTAATTTCTAAAGGAATTCTTAGCAAGTTTCTTGTTAAAAAGTGACTATTTTAAGTCTTTCTTTATTTCATTGTTCGTTATTAATCAGATATAATACTCATTTTCTGGATGTTTTTTTAAATCTGTTTTTTGACGTCAGGAGAAAATTTTATTACGTCAGTGTTTTATCTTAGAACATTCCCAATATCCAAAACAGAGCCACAACTTCATATAATAGATTAAAGTATAGTAAATTTCTATTGAATATTTCGTATTTTAGGGACAATTCTAAATCAATCAAATACTTATGAGTGAAAAGACAATTTTTTTAAAAAAAATTCAGCTGCTTTTGAGCGAGAATACAAGATAAAATCTACAAATTACAGAATGAATTCCATAGAAAAAAATTTGAAATAAAAAAAAATCTGGCAAAACTTGTAATTTAAAATGAGAATTGTAGTCCACTATTTTTTTAATTTATTCTTCTTCCAAATATCACATGCAAATAAGTTGCGAATTCGAAGAACGTGATTTTTCGCCTTCCGAGCAGAATTATTCCTATTCCATAATTCAACCAGCGAGAGTGTTCTTCTCTGAACTTTCCCCCTTATTCTCCGTTGAACGTCTTACAGCTTTCCCTCCAAACATAAAATTATGGACTCTGGGTAAGACCGCGAATTTCTTGCATGTAACTGACAAATACGAAATATTAGTATCTGAAGTGCCTCTAAAATTTGTACGGTATAAATCTTCTGAATTTATGTTTTGGACCCATGCTATCGATCGATTGAAACCAGTATCTGATATCGAAATACTAGGGCGCAATACCGAATTTCATTTATTTAAATCACTACGTTTAGGTGCATGCAAAGGTAAAGATTGTTACATTTTAACAGATTTAGTTCAGAATTATAAAATATATATACTTTTGGATCCCGATCTTGCATTTATCTAGCTGTTCGTGTTTCGTAATTATTGTTCTCACTTTTAATCTAGCAGAAAAATTTTATTCAAAATTTAACAATGTGATTTAGAGTCCATACATCAAATTTTATCCATCTATCTTTTAAAATACTTATGACTTATAGTGTTCACAGACAGATATAATACCATAAATGTATTTTTCGAAGTCATTGAGAAAAAGTAGAGATTCGATAAAATATCGAGCTCGAATTCTTCAATGATTATGATACCTTTTCTATATTTAATATATGAAAAACTAAATTCGTACTAAAAAGTATAGATATCAAAATTTTAAAACTGATCGAAGCATAATTATTAATCCGAAAGGGAAAAGCAGTCAATTGTGGTTTTTATATGGATAGAAGACGTCAAATTAATGCAGAAAAACCATAGCACTTTTTCACATTCCTAAAGTTATAAAATTGTGCTATCAAAAAGAGAAAATACATTGACTCAATCATCAATTGCAACATCTTTATACTATACATATGTAGAACAATAAATTAAATAATAAATAAAGATATGCATACTAAAAATGGTTTAAGAAAATATGTTCAAATGCTTTTATCAAGACATGTAACTAAGCGTAGAAAAGTTTGTAGAAAGTTGTATTCAAGCTATTTAACTGAAAACAAATCGAAATATTTTGTGATCGTTGAGGAGACATGGAATAATCTAAATTACAGTAACAAAAAGGGGTCTATTAAACTATGAAAACAAACAGAAAAACGCAGATTTGGTTCCACCAATGAAAGATTTCAGTAAGGGATTTATGATTATCCTTGATCATTGAGTTTTTCTTAAAATGAAAAAAAAAAAAAAAAACTAATATATTTATAATGTGTGTGAGTAAGAATTTAAAAATTTCGAAACATATTGCAGGCTCGGACACATTGAAGAAGACTTTTCATTTTAAATCTTGCTCACATTAAGTTCGCTCCACAGACAGGCATATTTACAAGCGGCGCAAATAAGCAAAAATGACAAAAAGGCATGAAAATTTTCCCTAGTCTTTTATACTATATTTTGATAGAGAAAATATTGTTAACAGTGCTTACATATTATTAAGAGTCTCATAGGGATTTCTGCATGTGTAAACTTAAAGCAGGGGAAATTCAAGGATCCTTTTTAAAAATTTGTTTAGGTCAGCAACTTTCATCAATCTCTCACAGTATGGGATTCGCTGACTAAACGGTTTTACAAATCCTTTCTTGAATTAATTAAGTATATAATGTGGAATCGGATCAAGAAATAAGAAAATATTTTTAGAATGAAGTAACTATGGGCTAAATTAAACTAAAATAAATTGATTTGGATTTAAATTAGATGTTTATCTATCTATCTGCCTGTCTGACTGTCTGTCTGTCTGTCTGTATCTATATATATATATATATATATATATATATATATATATAAAGAGAGAGAGAGAAAGAAAGAGAGAAGGAGAGTGTGAACTAATAGTAGGAATTGAAAAATTAGAATAGATAAGAAAAACATACAAAATAATCTTCGGGGGGGGGGGCTCTCCAATATTTTCTCCCATAATCTCTGAACAGAAAACGCCTTACTTGGTACTGGCGTCCAATAAATGCGAAATACTAGCCTTTGGTGTGAATTTAGTACTTAAACGGAATTTATTGTCTTTCCCTTTGCAAGTTTTTGGGGTATTAATCCACGCATGTGGTTAATAGTATCTGAAAATCAAATTTGTGATTCAGAAGAGTTTTTCCAAACCGATTGAAACTAAGATTTGATGCAAAACTATAGATGTCATCAAAAATTCCATTCTCAAATTATAGTTCCATATTTTCATTTTGTCCATAATATTATCAAATTATTCATTCTGTTTTTAAAGTATTGCATTTATATGTTTTTGAAAGCATAGCTCAACAGATAATCAACCTATCAGTGACTGTGGCTCAAAATCGCATGCATACGCTATAGATATTAAATATTGTTGCCGAATTTCATCTATGTAGTTTTCTTCGTTTGATAGTTATCATGTTAATTTATATTAGAAAATTTGGACAGACAAAGAATTTTGATTAACATTTGTCAAATTTACAAATTTGATGTTGAAACCCTATACCAATTTTCATCCACCTAATTCAAAGAGTTCTTGAATTACCTTTATTACATGCAAAAGAAGGGCATTTTTCAAAACTTTGTTTTCTGAACTCGAGGTGGTCTGAAATATGGAGATTGAATAAAAGTTTTAAGTTCGAATTTTTTAAAGCAATTACCAAAATTTATCTGTACTACATATACAAGAAATAGAAAACAATTGAATTGGAAAAGTATAGGGAAAACGCCATCAACACCAAAACAAACATCGGGAAAGTTTTATATCTTATATGTATAAAATGAATTCCATTACTTTATTTCAAGTGTTTTTAATGAATGAAATATTATCAAGACATTTAAATAATTCTTTGGCAAGTACCAATGCATACCATGAAAATATGAAAAATGATGCTGGTATTACATATATAATCTTGTCACATATTCCTGCTGAATTCACTGAAATTTAACCCATGCACTCAGTTACAACGAATTCTTTTAAAGTGCAATTTGATGAATTCTGGTAAGTAACAAAAGAGGAATAAAAATCCATATTTTTAGAAATTTTATTAAAAATCCATCTACCATGAGAATTATAGTTCAAAATGTCTATCAGGTCGAGCATTTAAAAATACTAGCATTTACATCGAAATTGGAGAGCTTTGAAACTAAAACGTGAAGTATGTCAATAATTTTAACTGGAAAACGCTAAAATGCTGCTGAACTTTTATTAGATTAAAATTCTAATGAATATTTTAGATTTTTATTAAATTGGAATTCTAATGAATTTTTAGATCATTCTTTATTAGATTCAAATTGCAATGAATGTTTAGATTATTTTTATTTGTTTTAAATGCCGATGAAATTTTCGATTATTTTTTATTAGATACAATTTCTAATAAATTTTTCGATTATATTTATTGGTTTCAAACTCTGACAAAGCTTTAGATTATTTTTTATTAGATTCAAATTCTAATGAACTTTCAGAGTACTTTTATTCAGATTTTAAATCTAATAAATTTTTAGGTTATATTATATTAGACTCTAATGAATTTTAGGTTATTTTATATTAGATTCTAATGAATTTTTAGGTTATTTTATATTAGGTTCTAATGAATTTTTAGAAATTTAGGCGTCCAATAAATGCGAAATACTAGCCTTTGGTGTGAATTTAGCACTTTAACTGAATTTATTGTCTTTCCCTTGGCAAGTGTTTTGGGTATTAATCCACGCATGTGGTTAATAGTATCTGAAAATCAAATTTGTGATTCAGAAGAGTTTTTCCAAACCGATTGAAACTAAGATTTGATGCAAAACTATAGATGTAATCAAAAATTCCATTCTCAAATTATAGTTCCATATTTTCTATTTTTCCATAATATTATCAAATTAGTCATTCTGTTTTTAAAGTATTACATTTATATGTTTTTGAAAGCATAGCTCAGCAGATAATCAACCTATCATTGACTGTGGCTCAAAATCGCATGCATATGCTATAGATATTTAATATTGTTACCAAATTTCATCTATGTAGTTTCCTTCGTTTGATAGTTATCTTGTTAATTTATATTAGAAAATTTGGACAGACAAAGAATTTTGCTTAACATTTGTCAAATTTACAAATTTGATGTAAAACCCTATACCAATTTTCATCCACCTAATTCAAAGAATTCTTGAATTATCTTTATTACATGAAAAAGAAGGGCATTTTTCAAATTTTTTTTTTTCTGAACTCGGGGTGGTCTGAAATATGGAGATTGAATAAAAGTTTTAAGTTCGAATTTTTTTAAGCAATTACCATAATTTATCTGTACTACATATACAAGAAAGTAGAAATTAATTGAATTGGAAAAGTTTCAATAAGACACCATCAACACCAAAACAAACATCGGGAAAGTTTTATATCTGATATATATAGAATGAATTCCATTACTTTATTTCAAGTGTTTTTAATGAATGAAATATTATCAAGGCATACAAATAATTCTTCGGCAAGTACCAATGCATACCATGAAAAGATGAAAAATGATGCTGGTATTACATATATAATCTTGTCACATATTCCTGCTGAATTCCCCGATATTTCAACCATGCAATATACTTGGTCAGTAACAACGAATTCTTTTAAAGTGCAATTTGATGAATTCTGGTAAATAACAAAAGAGGAATAGAAATCCATATTTTTACAAATTTTATGAAAAATTCTTCTACCATGAGAATTATAGTTCAAAATGTCTATCAGGTCGAGCATTTAAAAATAATAGCATTTACATCGAATTTGGAGGGCTTTGAAACTAAAACGTAAAGTGTGTCAATAATTTTACCTGGAAAACGCTAAAATGCTGCTGAAATTTTATTAGATTAAAATTCTAATGAATATTTTAGATTTTTATTAGATTGGAATTCTAATGAATGTTTAGATTATTTTTTATTAGATTCAAATTGCAATGAATGTTTATATTATTTTTATTTGATTTAAATGCCAATGAAATTTTAGATTTTTTTTATTAGATACAGTTTCTAATAAATTTTTCGATTATTTTTATTGGTTTCAAACTCTAACGAAGCTTTAGATTATTTTTATTAGATTCAAATTCTAATGAACTTTCAGAGTACTTTTATTCAGACTCTAAATCTAATGAATTTTTAGGTTATTTTATATTAGATTCTAATAAATTTTTAGATTATTTTTACTAGGTTCAAATTCTAATGAATGTGCTCACACACGTATACGTATTCACTTTCAGTAGAACAATCGAAATTTAAAAATTATATTAATTACATCGAAATTGGAGGGCTTTGAAACTAACACCTGAAGTATGTCAATAATTTCAACTGGAAAATGCTAAAATGCTACTACTATATTGAAATAATGAATTCTTTAAAAAAATATACTGCTCACAGATAAATCCGATAATCAAATTTTTTTTAAAAGAAAAAATTATGAAATTATATTCTGGAAATGAGAAAATTCATTCAAAATGTAAAGTTTATTATACATTCAAATGAAAACACCAAAGTATAAAGCATTCAGAAAGAAAAAAATTGAGCTTATTCTCTTTTAGAAACAGATGACGTATCTGCAGAAATAAAATAACAAGAATCGCTTGCTTGAAGAAAATAATCTTTTGCAATTTCATTTTTTCCGCAACAAAGGAATTATACCACTTTTTCTATTATTAAAGAAAAAAGCATATAATATTTCAGCGAAGAAAATAAAAGGATCTAATTATATGTTGGCATCCAAGAAGTATTTCAAATCTTGCTTTCGCGTTTATAGTTTTCCATTATTTATGCGTTCTCAGAGACTAATGGATAACAACTTTTATGTTCTTGAGAGGGAATTTAATCATATATTTCAGATAAAGATATATCCACAATAAAATGAGAAATAAGTTTACTCTGTATTTAAAAATTGTGAATCACAACAAAAATAATTTTTATTTGAAAATAATTTATTTGTGGTGTTAGAACTTTAATTATATATGTCCAGAGTCTGATAATGATTTATATTTGTTTGGTTATAATGGAGTTTAAATCTTTATTTTCTAATTTAAGTGTTTTCTTTTAATTTCTCGCATTGTATTCTGAATGTTTTGTTCTGGTTTAATTACAAATAAAAACATGCTTCATAATTTTTCTAAACGTTTTGTTGTAAATTACAATTTGTGTTAACATCAATTTAATGGAAGGGGTTGGTTCAGATTAATTTCTTTCTGGATTCATTCTGACAGTATTTATATGAGACGTACATGATTAATTTATTATTTCAATGGTAATAATTTAATGTTTTGTACCTAATGTGCTCCGTTTCTAGTTTCCATGATCATAAATACAAAAAGTTTCTTGATGGATAAAAACTTATTTAATTTCATTGCGAAAATTTATATTAATAGTCTGCGCTTTCACACTCTAAATTTGTAAAGAAAACACTTTTTTAACATCTTTTTTTGCAAAGCATTTTCAGTATTATAATGTGTATTCATATCACAAAAATATACGTTTCATTAAATATAAAATTAAATGGAATTAAAAACAGAAACTGATTTGTTTTTAACTTTATCTCTAAAAAGATATTTAATTAGACTTTTATAATAACAGAAAAATATTAATACAGACTTTTAATAAAATAGTTTAAAACGATGCATAACTTCCAAAAAATATAAATAGGGGCAACAAAGGAAAAAAATAACCTGTAGAATTAACATCTTATAATAAAGAATAATTTGTGCTCCTGTACTTATATACCATTCTTTTGACTTTCTAAAGAGGGGCTATTTCCTTTGGATTGCATAAATATAAATATGGAAGATAAAAATAATAATTTCTGAACAAGATGTTTATCTAATTAAAAAATTACTTAATTCAAAATTAGTCATAATTTTGATGCTTTGGTGGGATATCAAAAAAACAGTATTCCATTAGAATTATTTTTACGCCCCTTTAAAATTAAAAAAGCATTTGTTAAAGCTGTAATTAAAATTGCAAGAATACAAGAAACAATTACATGGTAACTCATTGAAGTTTTCTATGCTTTTTTTATTAATCAATTCTATAAGAAGTATTCAAATGAAAAGGTACAAAATGAAACTGTGGGTGTATATGACATTTTTATTGAAACTATACCCTATAGCAGAGGTGTCCAAACTTTTCGCGGCACGGGCCGGATCGAAATTAGATCCATGTTATACGGGCCACATGTATATACAAATTGAAAAATATCATTATGAGTAAAGTAGCATTAAATATTATTAATTAATACTATTTTATTGTAACTTGAAAATACAAAATACTAAACAAACAAAATATAATTATATAATTATTTTATATAAATTGAAATATTTTCATGCAACTTCTAATGCGAATGATGAAACTGTTTTTTTTTTT
>JAPMOQ010064962.1:206245-237199 GCA_026543055.1 Argiope trifasciata | reverse complement strand
ATCCCTTAAATGAATTAAACTGCTCTTTGCATTCGGTTTTTAATTTTTTTCCCCCCCAACATTATTTAAATTTTTTTTTTTTTTTTGACGTTTTTTTTTTTTTTTTTTTGCAGTTTGTGGCATTTTCGAGCAGTAGGAATTTGTACTTCGGAAAAAGAATGCCGTAGCAAATAAATTATTCTCTTTTGCCATAAGATTGCGGTGTCTTAAAAAACTCACATGTTTTGAAATATATTTTTTTATAATATTCTTCACAAATATGAAACCTTTTTCTAAGACTATACGTGTAGAATTTGTCAGTATATGAAAATTCAGTGTTTATTTACTGCCATTTTGTGATCCAATTAAGATTTTACTTATAATAGAATCTTCGTTTCAGTTTTTACTTATACATGTTGTTCCATCTTCGTTAAATCAATTGTAATTAAGAAATAAAGCAGCGAGGAAGAAATGTTTGAAACTTTCTTAGCGATTACCTCTTTTCTTGCTTTTACTACTATAAGATCTCTGCTGCAGAGAAAGGGTTTCTACAGACTCTGTGATTATATTGAGGTAATGGAGAGAAAAACATCTGGAAATTTGACACAACACACTCTTTTATATATATATATAAACATGGCATTCAAACGTCGAAGGCATCACAGTGTAAGAATACAATTAAAATAATATCGCATTTTAAAAATTTAAAGATGAGTTATAAAATTTATGTTTTAGATTTTGAAAATTACAATTTATTAAAAAAATTGAAGCAATGATATTGATGAAAAAAAAAAAAGTAATATTTAGGACTTTTACTTGTTGTTAATTCATGCACATTTATATTTAAAATAATATAAACGTACTATTCGTTGCCCAATACTATATTTTAAGGGCTAAATATATATTCTATCATTAACTTAATTGATGTAGTTGCATATTTTAGTTTAAATCGAATATTTTGATTCATTCATTGCACCGTTTCAACATTGCATTAGTTAAATAATATTTTTCTTACGCAAAAGCTCCAGTTCAGATAATAATAGCTGGTAGAATAAAAGCTATTTTTTGTTGTTGTTTGCTTTACATATTAGGGCCCTTTTATTCTTTTTAGAGAAGAAATAAATGCTTCTATACAAAAAAATATACCTTGCATATTTAAATAAAGGTTATAAAATAGTTTTGAGATTTAATCAAGTATAAATATAATAATAGAAATATGAGTACTTGTAATATTACATTTTCGGATCATTTCTTAAATAATTAAAACATGTCTGACTCTCATTTTATTCAAATATACTAATTCGTTAAAAAAATATCAGATCTAGTTTGTTCTTTGTTTTTCTGACACTTTATGCAAAACAAAAATTTCATTACTGAAAGGGAAGCGATAAATTCTCCATTTATGGTATGCATTTAACGCCTATTTAATTTTTAATAAATACAGTAAATACGTTTATAAGCGGATATGTTTCTAACTATGGACAGCAAAATAAAAAGAACAAATTAACATCGATAATTAATACAGCAAATGGACCCATTCAACATTGGAAACAAAATTTCCTAGAACACAACAGAATCTTCAGTAGCCCCATAGCATGATTCGAGGTCATCAAACCATTCAGAAAACTCCCCGAAGCAGACGATTTTTCTTTTTCACTGTAAGAGACGTACCATTTTCGTGAGAAATCGTGCAAGTGCTCTCCCTGAAAACACGAATCTTCTCAGAAAACGATAATCCAAGAACAGCACTCTCCGCAGACGATTTCATTCGCATCTCCTTGGATCGTTTCCAGTCACTGGAAACCAAAGAATTATTTATCGACCGACTGAAAAAAAGACCAGAAGGCCACCGCTGGACATTGAAGCCAAGGGTGTTGGCGAGGTGGTTGCAGAGAGAGGGGGTGGAGAGCGCAGTCGCGCATTCTAATCAGAGGTTTCACTAACTTAGGCAGACGACTTTAGCAGTGTAGCGTGAGTAGTGTGGCTATGCGGTGCCTATCCCCTCCACGGAGGCAGCCTGGTTCAATATTCTATGTAGAAAAACGACCGGACAACCGGACACCCCCCGACTGGAAAGAAGCGGCTTATTCGGTGCGATGGGGTGAGTATAAAAAAGTTATTATCGTTTGATGTTTGTAGAGAAAGAAGGGCCACGTGTCTGGTGAATGGGAAAACGTGCCTGGAAAAGCGTGTTAACAGTAGAGTAAATCGTTTGGTTGAAAGCAATAATAAAAGCTTTTACTCTTGTGATTGCTTTCAGGATATAAAACCATTAGATGGCTTGCAAATAATAATTAATAAAAAAAATGAAAGAAAATTCAGAGTTAAATAAAGCTTCGTTTACAAGTACTTTATTTAAATCTGAATTTTCTTCGAGATAAATTATATTTATAATCTGGCATTGAGAATTGAAAAAGTAAATAAATAAGAAAGAATTAAAGAAGGATGCCATCAAATTTACTTCAAAAAAGCTTTATTACTGTTTTGATAAGCCAAAAAAATTAATGAATAAGTATAATATTTAAATATTAAATTTTTAACTATCAACATATTATACATTTATTGTTAAATAAAGAAAGCTAAAGCTACTGCTATTTATTTTCATAATAATAAAAAAAAAATAAAAACATTACTTTTATCACCGTGACGAATATTCATAAAAAATGAATGAGATTTTTCTATTTTTCACTTCTATCAAAAAATTAATTTGTATAAATGATAAAATCAGAATTTTAAAAAATCTAATTTTAGGCAATACAGAATACTTCCAATAAAATATAATTATCTTTTCCCACTGAAGAAGATTTTATAATTCATAGAAATAGCAATCAAAAAGTTATACTTTTTTTTATCATTGAAAATAAACTCTTCAATTTATGTAATAATTACTGCAAATTAAAATATATATATATATCGATTATTTTTTTCAAGTGTTTGACCTTTAAAATAAATACCTCTAGTGTGATTGTTCTTGTATGGCCCAGCTTAATTTTTATGGTGTCATATAATCTATATTCCTTTCCTTAGCAAAATGTTCTGATCTTGAAACCCACATTTTAAACAAAGATATTCTCCAACATGGTATTATAACACAGAGAAGTACGACAAAAAAAAGTCCAATGTTACATAATGCAGACGAAAAGTAAACAAAGAGGGGTATTGAATACTTCTTTTGAGTTTTACAACTTAACTAAGGTCCAGAAAAATTATTAATATGAAATCAACTAAATCGAAATATGTTGAATGGAAATGAAAGTAGTTTAATATTTTTACAATTGCTTTATTTTTAATTTAAATTTTATTATTATTTAATTTCATTTATTTTTAATTGTACATTAATTTAATACTGTTTTAGAGCAAAAAAAGAAGAAATATTTATATGACTTAGTTTATTCCTATAATTTCTTAATTCACTGCGCATGTGCACTAAGTTGCCTATTTCACAATTTTTCGCTTAGTATTCCTTTAGAATATAAAAGTACTCGCGTATGCGCAATGTATTATGAATTCCTTTCAGTTTGATACCTGGTAATTATAAAACTAGTCTCAGCGCCGCCAGTTCAAATCAAAAATAAATACTGGATGTTGTCAAACTACTGTACAAAAATAATAAAAAATATTTTGCAATTGATTCGTTTGGAAAAGACAAATCTCAGAATAAGTTTACGTGACCACTTTTAATATGTTATCATCTAATACACAATGTGTTGAATAATGACTGGCATTCAAAAGAAAAATAGTTAAACGAATTTTTCGTTGTTTTTCCTTGTTGTGAATTTTTAGATACATTTCTGTTAAAGGAAATTGTATGGATTATTAGAATAAAAATAATTTTTTTTTTCAATTGTTGCAACAAGACTTTTAAATATTACAGTAAAAGACTATCCCAAAGGATAGAGGATCTTGGAAATTTCAAAATAGTTTTTGATCCATAAGTCCAAAACTCGTCAGCAGTAAGAAAACTACTGTGGCTATTCTGTTCAACACAATTTTTTCTGTTAAAAGTTTCCATGTTGAAATGTTATTCCCTTAATTTCCTATGGTAGTTTTCTATACGTTATTGAAAAAAAAATATTATATGCATAAAAAATAAGTTAATAATTTTTTGCATGATTCGTATTATAAAATGAAAATTGCGGGAACGCAAATAAATAAGAATAAAAAAATTGAACTAATTTTTAAAAAAAATTATTGCGATTATTTAATTAGAAATATTAACTGCTTAATTGAAATTTCTTACTATTGAGCATATGTACAAAGGATGCAAAAAAAAGTTTCAAAAATTTTGGGCAAACTTTTAGATTTTGACGAATTTATTCATTTTAGACCTTTCTAGGTCATAAAAACATTTTATGCCATAATCAGCCCTTCATTCTACGAATCAAGTTATCGAAAAACATTAATTAAGTTAGAGTGATGATATTTCATATATAATCTTAATATGAAATTTTAAAACTCCTGGCGAATTTCGGTCAAAATATGTTGAAACAAAGATTATCTATTTTTAGTACGCAT
The DNA here is from genome assembly GCA_026543055.1 of Argiope trifasciata. NCBI lineage: Eukaryota > Metazoa > Arthropoda > Arachnida > Araneae > Araneidae > Argiope > Argiope trifasciata. The sequence goes on along the minus strand of JAPMOQ010064962.1, from coordinate 232,705 downwards.
TCATGAAAACTCAATAGTTTAAAAACACAAGAGTTATATAAGTGAGATTTGGAATTCAAATTTCTCATCAGAATTGTGGACGCGCATTAAATTTTGGATGAAATCTGCCATAGGAGGAATCATTTGTTGGCAATTATTTTCACTTGTATGGGAACATAACTCAAGCAGAGGGAGAGGTCTCCTGAAAATGTTCTTCTTCATTCACTAAATAAAGAGCTATATCCCTCCCCTCGCATGAAATTGCCGACCTTGGTTAAGGTCGCGGACGCCTTGCATGTCATTGATGAAATAGTTAGGAAATGTTGAGCTTTGGCTTAAATCCAACATTTTTATTGAATCAGTTTTATTATTTTTGGCCTTTTTTTTCTTGACAATAATTTTATTGATTTCGGCTAAAATACGAGTTCTTTGTGAATTTTTAAACCTGAGAAATCTAAAATTTAACATAAAACTGTATTTTAATCCCAAAATTGCATATATTTTTTTGTATATACGTGAGAAAGTATAGAATGATACAGTCTATACCGTCATACAGTCCTTGAAAGATGTGGTTCTGAATTAGACACCAATCTATGTCAAATTTTACCAATCTAGCTTTTGTTTTTATAGTTAGCTTTTATTTTTATACAGCCAAATTCCCTCTGAATATATTATTACAAAGTGATAAAACGTATCCTTTTCTTGCCAATTTTGGCTACAAATGTTGGTAACTCAGCAAGAAATTAGGCAATATTGGTGATAAAACATGACGGCCTTGGAAAAAAAGGAATTTTCTAGGGAAATCCATATGGTCTGTACATTTTATCAACTAAGACCAAATTTTCCCAGAAGCTTGGAGAATTTTCGAAAAATTACATCACTTCCTGTGAAAAGACTATAAAAAGCAAGCATTCAAGACCAAGATGAGTGGAATTTTGGACAGTAAGCAAGCTGTCGTGCTTGGGATTGAATGTGAAATATTTCTTGTTGACTAATGCAAGTGCTGTTGCTTTATGCTACTTTAGAACTTTAGACTTCGTTAAAAATAGAGACCTTTATTTTCGTAAGATCTTATAAATGAACATATTTGAAAATACATTAAACTTTCTAAACTTTTGTTATAATTTTAAATCACCTATTAAATTATTGATTGTAGAGAGTCCTCATTTCAAATTTTTATTTTTTACGTTCTAATAAAAGCTCAATTTCCGTCCTCGTAGCATAAAAATTGTGAATCTTGAGCAAATTCTTGAAAACAACGAATACTCAGAATTTTAATTTTTTGAGTATCGTATATGAGCATATTTGTACCTGAAACAAGAAAACATGCACAACCAAACAAAAAAAGAGATTTGAACAATTAGGATTTTAAGAAAAGACCGCATACTAAATTTCATTAATTCAAGTCATTGTGTTTGTGATTTTTGGGGTTAATATTCATATGCTCAGCCCTACATACTGTTAATCACTGGACATATTTGGTTCAAGATTCGATGAAGGATTTTAGTTTTATAATTGTGTACCAACTTTTCGATGTAATTTTTAAATGTTTCTCTAATTATCAAATTCACTTGTGTTGGGTCAGATTAACAGCTCTTTCTGTATGGACTTTATCCGAAACGTTATAGAAATATACAAATTCAGTTGGAAAACTGTACGCCAATAGTTTACTCAATACATTTGTGAGTTAGCGCATTCATGGACAGAAAGTCATAATTTAAAAAAAAGCAATTGAAGGGTTTGCTGCTAAAATGATATAGCTTTAATTAGGGACATTTGCAGTTGCAAGAGCTATCATGAAATAAAATAAAACTTGTTCATTTGATGCTAGAAAGATGCAATTCCAATCTCGCGTGCGTTAGTTCTCGTGTTACTCAAGGGACAGAGCTGTTTGTCCCAATAGATTGTTGCCCGGTTTTCTGCAAACTTGAATCATTGGAGTTACTTCCTCTTTGCAGCAAACCTTTCAATTCCTTCTCTGTTTTGGAATTCTGAATCAGTGAGTTTTGACAAGATTCCGAATTAGTAGTTTTTGTTGATTACAATCCATTTTTTTTTGTTTTTTTTGAAATTCGACGTAGAAGAGAGTAAGAAAGCTGCAATATAAGGGGAAAGACAGGTTACACCTTACCTTATTAGGGTTACGTTATTACCAGGTTACACCACACCTTATATTACACCTTACTGCTAACCATATTTATAACAGATTATGTAAAACTTCTTACAGAAGATCTATGATATGATTATAATAGATTATGTAAAAATTCTTATAGATATATTATATGTTTATAAAAGATTATTTAAAATTTCATATGGAAGAAAATAAGAAAGCTGCAATATAAAAGGAAAGGCAGATTTATTTATATTGAATTTTATTGCCAGTCATGTTAATAATATATTATTTAAAAAAAATTTGCAACTATTATTTGTTGCTTTTATTGGAAAAAAACTGAACTAAGGTAAATTGTAAATTATAATAACATTTTTTAAATATTTTATTACTATTTCTTATATTCATAATTTAAATTTAGTGATGCTTTTGTATAAAAAACAAATTTTCATTTCCTTTCTCACTATGGATGTTTATTAGAATTTTATAAATGTTATTTATCACTTTTTCTTAAGTGATTGAAATAATTTCGGAAGAAGAATTTTTATCATATTTATGTGCTGTTTTAATGTTATTTTTAATATTTCAACATTTATTTTCTTTCTTTCCTGTCACAACTTAACAGCTAATTTTATTTCGTGAGAGAAATTCATTTCATTTCTATTCTGCTTATATTGATGCTATACAGATTTGGAATTGCAGTTCCTTGTTTCCATGCCAACATCAATAACATAATGAAACAAAGTAAAGAAGAGGAAAAGTTTATTCCTGACAGAATCGATATAAAACCACGTTTCTAACAGATAAATAGTTGAAAGAACCATTAGATGACTCTATTTAAATATTTGAAAATTTTTAAATTTTACTACTTTATTTTCTATACTGGCTTTATACGTAGATATCAGCTTTTCATAAATTGAATACAGACCTCTTTATTTTGCATTCACTTATATTTCAGTGCTTCAAAGATAATAATTTTAAAATCTCGATTTTTATATCACACAAAATTTTTGAAAAGTATTCTATAAACTATTAAGGATATATTATATATTCTTTGTCAAATAAATTTAGTTAAATTGATAGTTAAAGAATTTAATTATATGTTGTCCATTATCTTAATGTAAGAAAATGTATGATACTGTAGTAACTCTGAACTTCTTGTCTGTTTAAATTATATTCATCCCATATAAAATGAAGTAAATTTGTCAGTTAGGAAAATAAGCAATGCTAATTTTTTTCTATACTATACAAATTATATTTCTGAAATTCTCATGTAGAATTTTAAGACGCCTTTCTTCATATTCTTCTTAGATTTTATAAAAATTACTTTCAGTGATAATGTAATCATATATGAAAGAACTATTTTTAAAATCCATTTGTTAAAGTTTTGATAACTAATCATATTTTTATTTTCTATTCATACTAAATGTTCTTAAGAATATTTTTCAGTAAAAGTAGTTATTCAAACGTGATCAAAATAAAATATAAAATAGGAAAATAACAGCAACAAATTTTTATTCAATTTCAGAAAATGTACTTATAATCTTCACAGAAATCTAATTCTAAATAGTATAATTTTTTTGCTTACCAAATTCAAAAGAATATTGAAAACATGTTTTGTATATTTAAAGATGATATTCTAAGGTTCAAAAGATTTGCACTTTATATTTGTAAAAATTATTAAAATATGATTATAAAACTCTTCTCAAAATAAAATACATTTTAAGAAAATACAGAAAGAGAACCTTAATTTAGAACCATTGGTGGATTCAGATGTGATGTCTTTTTGAACGTAGAGCCCTTTTCTAATTTTATCAAAAGCAAATATGATTTTTGGTTGCCGTTTGCTCTAAAATGAAATATAATGCAAAAGTATTTTGATAGTGAATAATAAGTCTTTAATTCAAAATTGTTTTTCTTTTTATCAATTTTAATAATATAAACTCATGTTAAAGTAAAGAGAAAATAAGATTTTAAGCTCTTATCTTGTGGAGTACATACATAAATCCTAAACTATTCAGAATATGCCAATTTTATCCTTATTGAAAATTAGTATCTAACAAAAATTCTTTCATAAAGAAGACAATAAATGATACACGTGAAATATATTTTTAAATGATATTTGATAAGTATTTAATTTAATCCCCAAAATGCTAAAATTAGTGTATTTTTTTTTATTAAGATATCCGAACATGTTAAAAAGGTCGATTTTTGCAAAAAGTGACAGTTTCCAAAAATGTATTTGGATAGACTTGTTGGATTTTAAAAACTTTATTGGATAGACCAATCTTTGAGCTATCTAAAACAAGCTTATTTTTGTCTCTACGTTAAGTAGAAGTTAAAATATTAATATTTTCGTAATTATCAGTAAAGCGGAAGCGGATATTTAAATAATCGGAAATGCCGATTAAAAGGGCCAAAACATGCTAAAAATTTGTATAAACACAAATTTAGTTTTAAATACGAATCATGTTTTGCACAAAAAAACACAAAATTCCAATAAAAGTTTTAACGGGATTTTTTGTGTGTGGAAATTTGTGCCTAAACATGTCTTTAATGAGTTTAATAAGTAATAAGTTTAGATAAGATGAGAATAATAGTTTTTGGTGCTGTCAATTTGAAATTTTATAAGAATTTGCTTAAATTTATGATATTAAATACCAATTTTCAAACCATTTTAAAGTGTATTTCAAATATTAATATTCTTTTACTAATTTTGAATTGTAATAAATTCAGAAATATGATTAAAGTATGTCTACACCATGTTTTCCTCTAAAAGTGCTCCGAACTTGTTCGGATAACTTAATATGCTATAAATAATATGTTAAAAATGCTCTGTTTTTCTATAAGGACGATATACATGACAATTCATGCTCGTATTTTATATCATATAGCGAATCCAGACATATATCTACTAATTATAAGGATGAAGGCATTGATATTACTCCTGTGCAAGGAGATTTTTTTAAACCTAGAACTGCCATATTTCACTCATATATACCTTGAAAATGAGAATGTTGGGTTGATTTTGTTTTTATTTGTTTTAATCGGAATTTCTTCAATAAAAAGAAGTGAAATTTTGATATTTGTTAGTCACAATTTCAATACAGAATATTAAATAAAACAAAATCATAATTTTGCAAAACAAAATCAACTTTTTAAAGTAGTTACATATCTTAGAAATCAACTCGTTAAAGTTGCGTAATCCCTTGCATTTTACGATGAGTGTTATTACTGTTTTCTAATTAATGATTTGCCATTCTCTTTTATTGCTAGTTTTCTAATAGTATGGTTCTTTATGAATATTTTTTGTTGATTTCGATTCTTACGTTAACTCATCGTGCGTTAACTCGTCATTTTTCTTTATTTTGCTTGTTGGATTTCATTCATTTTGCATGTGTCTGAAGATTTTAATAATGAGTATTAAAAACAAATTTAATCGGAAAAATCTTTTAAAAAAATTTTTACGATGACTCATTTAAGCAATATTGAGTTGGTGCACAATTATCAGACCTTTTAAACGATACTAATAAGAGTTCTTGAACACTATTTATTATGAAAACGAAAGAGTAAAAATTCAACAGTAAACTTTTCAAATGATTAATTTGGTGCGTAGTCACCATCTACTTCTATAAATGCTTCAATAACCGAACGGTGGTTGAAGGGTTCCCTTTGAAGTTATCGCCCAGCTTTAAAGTAGTCAAGCTTTCGTCCCCTTCCACGTATGCCAAAAGAACCTGGTCGTCAAAATCCGATGGTTGACTTCTTCCTAGCTTATCTTCCAAGCTAATGCCACCAGATTTCAAAACTGGCAAACCATTCCCTGCATCGTCTTTCACTGATTGTGCCCACATCATTAGTTCGTTGAGGTCGTGAAATGACTGAGCTGCTTTTCGTCTCAAAGTAGTACATCATAATATGACAAATATGAGTATGATTATCGACAACGCATTTTGTAAAATAAAATAATGTTTTCATTCATAAATTTACAAATTATTAATGTTTTTTATTAAAATATAGCATTTCAAAAAAACCGCCTAATAATTATGCGCCAATCTAATATCAATTTGTCCGCATACACAACAGACCTATGAAGGAGTCGGGTATCGAACCTTATAAGTATCTTATAACTTTAAAATCTAAAATCAGCCTTCAGACCACCGCAATTTAACATGTAATGATGAGATTATTGATTTAATTAGGAAATTAAAAATATTAGTGGCATAAATCTTCACTTTTGTGTTCGATTATAACAATTTTTCCTATTATAAGTCAAATTTTGTTTACATATAGTATAATTCGATAAAAAAAATACTCATAACCTCTATCATTCGAAACACTCTATGAAGATTCTTAGTTGTATAGAAACTGATAACACATTCTAAAATACATAAAATACCATCTTATTAGACAGTGAAGAAACAGAAGCAAGAAGCAATAAAAAAATAGTATTACAAAAATATCTTCATTCTGTTCTTCTATTTGGATTATAAATCTTACTTTTAACTGAAAACTACAATAAATTGTTGAAGCAGTTTTATCATACTATCTGAAATTTATCTTATTATCTTCCAGACATCTGATGAACAATATGATGATTATGTTCTATCTTGAAATTGAAATTTGTTTATTGGTTTTAAAGATGAACAATTTTTTTTTCGAAATCTATGAAAGATAACTGGAAGAAGTATAACAAGGTAATTACATTAAAACCGCTTTCAAATAAGCGATATTTATTCATAAGCTTCAAGAAACATTTTAGCTAAAGTAAAAAAAGCCTCTGGTTACAGATGAGGGTGTCTTTTTTGTATATTATTAATTGATTTCATATCGTTCTGATGGTTAGTTGACGGTTAAAAGAATTAGTTCACTTAGAATTTATCATCAAACTCTTGAAATTTATATTTTCCTTTATTTTTTCGAAAAATTTCTACACCTTTCCTTCTTATGAATATTCGACTCAATGTCTTTAAAGAGTATGAAAAATTATCAGCAATTTTGTATGGAGTAATTTCTGTTTTATTTTATTATCATTTCTTGCATGTTTGTAATTTCTGTGCATAATTATTTTTTTTCCTACTGTAAATATTTTGGTATTTAATAAAACCCTTGATGACATGCCCATAAAACTATTTAGTGACCAAAAATGGTTATGAATACAGGGGCATGAAAGGGCGTTCTGTCCTTTACTTTACTGCATATTTAAAAAGCCACGTTTCGTTTTAATTGCAGTAGCTGAGAACATAGTTCATTTGAACTGAGGCGGCATATTAATTTTTCATGAACTTCTTAACACAGTTAAAAAAAAAATAGAAAAAACTTACGACAGAAACTTCAAATTTAATTAATAAATCATTCAATGGCTTTCGTTTTTTAAACTGTCAATTTGAAATAGTATTTACGAAATTAATATTTATCATTAGAATTATAATTACTTATTGATTGTTATAGCTATTGTTTATAATTATTTTAAACCAAACTATAGCTGTTTATTGATTTAAATTTTTAAATCATGATATGTTAAAATTTGGAAAATATTTTATGTTTTAAACCTATTTTTAAATGGAAACAAATTCCTATAATTATACTTATTTCTATGGAAAATGTACTAAAATGGTGATTGCGAATTAAAAAAAAAATTCCGAAACATTAAAATTTTACATTTTAATGTTTCGGATTAAAATTTCGATTCAATTATAGTATTTTTTTATGTTTTACGATTTTTGTTTTGAGCAGCAGATATTTAATGAAAGTATTAATTTCTGTCATTTACCACACAATCTATTTCTATTATTAGAACTTTACCTTTCGTAAGAAAAAAAATAGAAAGTTATCAATTAATAGAAAAGTATGAATGGAAAATTTGAAAAGTTAATGAAACCAACCTAACAGGAGCTTCAAAGTGCAAATTTGTGAAGCCACATCTATAAAAAGTTCGTGCTCATTGGTCATGAGTTTAAATCCAAGAGTTTAGTTGCGTGCCCACAGATTGTTCTACCCAGTGGACATAGGCAGAGATGCCTTTTAATGAGGAGATACATCATTCTGCATCGATTGCTGGCATAATTCACTTCCCTTCCGCTCTTTCACACGGAAATAGACCCTGCGGAAATGCGATTGGTCACTCGATAAGAGAATTTAGCAAATTTCGAAAACTACAGTCGTGCATTTTAAATGTTTCAATGAAAATTTGAAAGGGTGGAAATCAGAATTGGGAGAGGGGAGGGGTAATTCGAATGAGAAGTACATTTCGAATGAAACATTCAAGCATTAGCAATATTTGTCAGCATGAATGACTTAGTTGATGGGAAATAAATTAAAATTTATACGAAATAGCTCAAGATTTATGTAATAAATTGAACTGGGTAAGGGAATTTATTTGTAAGTTGAATTAGAAATAGAGAGTTAAGACATTTGATATTTGAAAGTTAAATGAACTAATAATCATAGTTTCTATTAATTTAGAAGTGAAATGGTTGAAAAACATTTACTATTGATTATTAAATTTAAATAATTTCATTGGTAACAATTTTTTTTCATTGTTTCACAAGTTCAGTTTCATTGTATTTAATAATAGGATATAAGAGTTTTATTCTATTCTTGTAGACTTCAAAAAATTGTTTTCTAATAAAATGAATATATTCAAAGAGAAAATTGTTCTGCAAATCAGATTAAACAGAAATCAGAATTATAGTAATTTTTCGGAGAACAGCATTGAAGCTCCGTAAAGTGAGATCAAAGTTCTTTAGAATACGAAAAGAATATTCGTATCTAAGCGGTTGCTTTTATGTATTTTATAAAACTGGTTTAAATATAATTGTAAAAGAACCTTGCTAAGAAAATGCTGAATTTTACACCTATAAGTATCATTTTATTGCTAGTTATTTAAATTATTGCTTTTGTAGACTCAATAAATGCAAATAATGATTTCCCCTTTTATGATAATTCAATATAATTAAAAATTAAACCATTTTTGACGCAGCTCGCGTGCAATTTTGAACCAAACTAGCATGATAAATCAGACGTTCAGTTTTTAGAAATTTTTCATCATTATAGGAGAAAATGCTCTTAATTACCCTATGCAGAGTCATTGATTAGTTATTACGAAATTATTTCGTCAACAAAATACGCTGTCTTGGTACAAATTTTTATATTACGTTAATTTTGAAGCGTTTAACGTCAGAACTACTAGAGATAGACATAGACATAAATTCTACCAGAAATCGATATTGACTTAAATTCTAACAGAAATTGACATTGACATAAATTCTACCAAAGATCGACATGGGCGTAAATTTCTGCCAGAGATCAACATGAACTCATCTAGCGATCGACCAGTCATTTAGATTAGTTGGGTAACTCTGATGTTAAAGAAAATCACATTGGTTTTTCAGTTTAACTAAGATAAGTTATTAAGAGCCAATCCTTTTTTGGAGAAATTTCATTCTTCAGTTTAGCAAATATTTGTTCTAAGTTTGTTTCAGGATAAAAAAAACCTCGGAAAAGTAAAAAAGCTGTATTTGGCATGTAGAATTACTTTATATATTATACTGATTTTCGAAATATGTAAATTTACCGCTTCAAAATATAAAGCATTGAAAAAGAAAATCGTTTCGATTAACTTACTACTTTAAAAAAAAACTTACTATTTTTATACAATACAAAAAATCATCAATTAAATTTATTTAAAAATCATTTGAATGTGTATTTTTGTATTTTGGATGAATGAAATTTTAACTTTTAAACAAACTCTAATTGATATTATTAAAATTTCCGATCTAACATTTAAAAAATTTCTTTAGTGATTGATGTTTGCAATCAAATTCAATCAACTCCAATTTATTTTGCTTAAGTGTTAATTTTCTTCTTTACGGAATTGTACAACCTATAATGATCTAGCATGGTTATATTTATATTTTGTGTAATGCTACTGGTCTTTTTAAATGAAGAATTCAAATAAAAAACGTATTATTATCGAAAGAAAAGATATATTTTTACTTGGAATTTATATTTTGAAGACTAGTTTTAAAGATGTTATGATTTGCTCAGTTCAATTATTATCTGAAATTATTTTTTAGCATTTGTATGTCTGATTTAAAAAAAAAATTACAAAATTACTAGCAATTCACTAATAATTTTTTAGAGTTTTTATTAGAAAAAAATATCATTTCATTTCAAATATAATTGAGTAAATTTTTTGATTAAGATCTATTTAAACACATAAAAAATTGTAATTATAATTTTAAAATATCCATACATGTGAAGAGAGTAAAAGGCTATGTTGAAAACGATATTAATGGTTTAGTATCAAATAAATTAAGTCAAAGTGTCATTGCAAAAAAGATTTTATCTGCTTCAACCGGATAAAATGACGAATAAATTTTCTTCAATTTCTTATAATAATATTTAAAATGACTTCAGGAAACATCCCTAATTGCTAACGAAAATGATTTCTTTTACAGAGGAATTCGTGGCTCATGGCGGCTGCGTGACCTGCCTAGCTTTAGGTCGCAAATCCGGCAGGGTCATGGTTACCGGGGGCGAAGACAAGAAGGTGAACTTATGGGCTGTAGGAAAGTCGAACTGCATTATGGTAAGATTTCATCTATACTTTCAGTAATGTGTAACATTATAATACTGGATATGAAGAGTATTTGCGAAATGAATGATTCGATGATACTTAACTTTAATATTTTTGCCGAAAAAGACAATTAAACTGGTACTTTATTAATATATGAAATTTGTAACTTTTGTATAAATAAGTATTTTTTTTTCAACATTCCATCATCTAGTTCTTTACACGTGTGTTATCTTAATGGCAGAGTAACTAGTTTTCAACCATGGCTTTTATATTTTTCTAATATTTGTATCATTCAGCTATCTTGATGAAATATGATAAATTTATTTTTTTAGGTCGGCGACATATTTTTCATTAGAGTCTTGCAAAAAGTTGGTCTCAAATAAAAAAAAAGATAAAATAAGGCTATTTCATACTTTTAATGTATTGCACATAATCAAGCACTATTATGGAAGAAAATAGAGATGTAAATTCTTTCGTGTTGATTTGACATGTTTTATTACCATAGTGACAGCATTTATTACCTAACTTTACTCCATAAATCTTATACATTTTGAATTCACACTACAATTCCTTCTTCGAAGACATCGGAAAGTGTGATGACTATTTTGTGTATATCAGTGTCTAAGTTTGCTAGATAGACAGATTTATCAAATTAACTAATTGATTTTTTTATGTTTTATCCGACATATCAGTTTCACACGACTATTTCAGTTGATTTCTTTTAAATAACATTTATATTTTCCTAAATGTCAAAGTAAACAGGACATGAAAAATTGTGTAGTGAATATAGGAAAAAGCATTCAAACTACTTGTTATTCAAAAAATGACTCTGTCTGTCCTAAATGTATTACAAGATATTCTTAAGTATAAACATAGTTAGAAATAGCGAATTATTTAAATAACCATAAAAATAACATTCGGATTAATTTAAACCGATGTCCATTTTGAAATAAGGAAATAGTTGAATAACTTATTTCCATTTGTTTGCCAATTCCAATTGTCTTAAAATTTAGCAAAGCATATTCAAAATTTCACTTTGAAATTATTTTTTCTGACTAAATTCTTTATTAGGATATGAAACCCTCGTTTTAGGGATTGTATTTTACACTTAATAATAAAAATAGGTTAAATAAAGTACTTTTTAACAATAGAACAATTCTATCCTGAATAAATTGTTAACATTTCATAATTTAAAATATATATTAAAATTCAAGAAAACAGCATTTCTAACAGTATAAAATAGATTGGATATTTTTTTACTCGAGAAAAAAAATGTAATTTCTTCTTTTTTTAAAAAAATGATTCTACTCCTAAATTACGTTAATCAAAAACAAAGCAAAATAAGTATTGATCCAATTTTATGAGAATTATAATCTTAAATAGTGTAACAAAAGACATAGGGGACGCATTTCAAACTAAACAAGTTCTCCTAATATTGCATGTTCATTTAAAAAACCCATTCAACTGTGTAGTATTTAATTATTTATTTTATTAATATCCAGTCAGACATTTAATCATTACGAATGTGCATTCCTTATTATACAAATAAAAAGCAAATTAAGAGCAAACGCGAAATATTTAAATCTAAAGCAGCAAGGTAAATTATTTTAATTATGCTTAGAGTCTGATTTATAAATCGGTGGCAACAGATATATACTTACAATTAAGGAAATACTTTCATTGAAGTAGAGAGCTACTTTAATTTTTTTGAATGTGTTACCATAAATAATTAATAATCTCCAATTTCATAGAATCAAACACTTATATTATTATTATTTAGTAAAATATTCTTGTCACGTATAATTATCATTTTTTGATTCCGCTATGGGTTGCTGAAATTGATGGAATTATAAAGTCAAGAAAATCATTAGTTAAGATATTTTTAATCATTTCAGCTATCATCTAGAAGAATATTCAACGATCAAAGAATATCTCAAATGAAGAGTGATTTGTTTAAATAAGGAATTTTGACATTCATTTTTCTGTCAATTTTGGTTACATATGTGCAGATTACTTTTAATTTTAAATGATGGCATATTAAAAATATTTTACTGAATGTATCTGAAAATATTAGGTTATTGTATAAAATTGTCATAATAATTTTTCACAAATGATACTATTGAATCATTCATAAAATATAGTTCTTCTATCAACCAAAATATTTTTCTAGCTGAAAATATATTTAATTCAGAAATAATCTATTTACCTTCGAATGGAATATGCATTTATGTGACCTTATATATACAACGATAAATGTATTTAAGTTTTAAATCGCGAATAATCTATATTTTTAAAATTTAATTATTTATTAGCAAACTAAATTTCATTAACTTTGCTTAGATTTCTAAGATGGCTTTGAAAAAATAAGAAATAAAAAGACAACGACGAATTTGACTTTATACGGCACGGAATTCTCAAATATGAAATCTTTTGTGTTGAATTAAAGAACCTACCTTTAACTAATTGGCTTTGGTAGGTTCACTCAATGCTTGATGAAAATATTTGCGTTCCAACTTAATAATGACTGAACTTATATTTGCTCTGAAAATTAATTTGGTTCTGAATTTTTTTTCTTGACATGGAAATTCTCTTGAGATTAAATATTTCAGAAATATTTTTGAATTTTTTAAAAAATAATATTGAATTCTTATATATTAGATAGCTAAATACATTCTTTTTATTATATAAATCCTTTGCTTGATGAAGTATATCAATTAATTTAGAAATGGGACAAAATATCTCTGGAAAATTAAATCTAAAATTGTAAAAAAATATATATAATAAATTTTATTCAATTGAATTAAATTGAATAAATACTCTCAAAGGATTTAAAACCGATTCAGTTTAGAAGAAAAAGAAAATATTCAAAATAATATGTAATAACTATAAAATATAGCAGCTTATTCTTCAGACGATATTTAACTCAAATATTAAACCAAATTCAGTTATTTAGAATGGTTAAACAAGTAAAGAAATTAGAATAAACGCAGTTTCACATATGCTTTTTTACATGCTTTACATTCATTTATTTCATGTTTTCCGTGAGCTTGACTTCCTTTGTGATTGAGAAAATTGAATTTCACAGAGAAATTACTTCTCATTTTCTGATGTATTCCAATTTTTAAATCACGTATAGTTTTTGTTTCTCAATCATAAACGCTGTATCATGCTTTCATATTGCAAACATTAAGAATGTAGGGTAATTGTAACGGTATTTAATTTAATTTTAAAGAGTAAAATAGCATATTTTCAGAATGCACTTGTCATTTAAATTCTGTCAGTGACGAAGTCGTCAATAAATTAGTGAAAAATGTTGGCATTATTCAGTAATAATTTTTAACTGTCAATTTATTAAAAACTAGAAAATAAAAAAATAATAAAAATAAATGGTACGTTTTAAAACACACTTTTAATACTATTCTTAAAATTTAAAATGTGTTCATTTTTTTAAATTTAAAAATCTGGCCTTAAAAACAAAACATTAGATCATGATACAAAATTAATTTAACAATACAAATAATTTTTAATTAAAAATTATTATATATAATTATTATTAGTAAAATTCCAGTTTCATCTCAGCATCTTTTAATTTTTGCTGTCGCTGCTTAATCGTTAAGTGGTGACAGAGTTGTTGGCTGTACAAAATCATTACCTTTGCTTTGTTTTTGAGATTTTTGATTGTAATAATTCAAAAAAGAACATGGAAATTTCTTTTCCTTCCCACCTTGCCCCAAAATATCCCCACCCGGTGTGTGTGGAGTCATCGGTTTTGTGTGTAATATGTGTTTGTTTCTGAAATGTATTATAAAGTATACAGTGCCAGCCGTGAGTTTTTGATTTTCTTTATCTTGGCAAAAAAGAAATCATCCTTCTAAATTGTCCCCAAATTTGATAACATTTGATCCAGTAGCTTCTCTTTTTTCTTACCATTTCAAAGTGGATCTTTATTTATAACCACTCTGCATATAATAAATTCGTGTCTGCTGAAGCTTCTTACATGCCGGTATGGCTTAAAGTCTATATAAGCTCCATTCTTTTTAGAATAGACAATCAATAATTAATAACAGAAAAAGTCTTCGAAGTAATAAGAAAACCTTCGGATATAGCAATGCGAAAAATTATAAAAGACACCAAAAAAATAACGTTGCCCATGAAACTAACACACCCAATAAACGAGCTCCAAAGATTAACCAGCAAATGTAATGAAATTACCCGGAATCCCAGAACGTCAATGTGCCCTTCGCTTATTAGTTCCCAGAAAAATCTCTCAAGTTCGGCGAACACGCCGCCATTATCAGTGCTATTTCATGGATATACGAGTATAAAGAAATCCATACTGAATACGCTGGAGGATTAAACTCCCCATTATGAGTAATGGAAACGTAGCGGAAAGCGCACAGATCGATAAAACCAAGGTAATGACCACGCCATTTTTTTTTTATTGTCGACCTTAACATCATGGGGTTCATTGACTCCAGTACGCAGGTGGACGTGACTGTTTTGCTGTAATCGCCTGCTGGAGTTTTTTGGCAGGTATTCTGGAACGTATGGGGTGATTCATAGTATTTCGAACCTCCGTAACATTTTTGCTCTTTTTGGGGTCTCTAGGTGCTGCAGACGACTAATTACCTACACACCAAATGACATGGAAAAGCTGCGTTGTTCAGCGGTCTTTTCATGGTCAAAGAGCAATGTACTTTTTCATTCCAATACTCTACGCTTACATTACGATACCTATTAGAGCGTGCATACAGGTGTAAAACAATTGATTTCTGCTTTTTTTTTACAAAAGATTCTTTTTATTTTTAGATTTCTATTTATAACCCTTTTAAAACATTGAAGTTTGCTTAATTCCACGTTTTTAATTCATATTTTTCTCAAGTGCCCTTAACTTGAGTGGCGAAAATTTAGGCCTTAACTGCGGAAGTGCGGTCTACGAGACCGCATATTCTTTACACTCAAATCAACTATTCTAATGCAAATATTAACACGAAAATCAACCATTATATTCTACAGATATTTTTCATTACATATAAATATATTTTGGAATTAATGTAATTGCGTTTGAACATGCATTTTCTTTTTAAATTGCAGGATACAGCAAATAATATTCTTGAGAAAACATATCACTTTTTTTTTTACTTTTAAAATCATGTTTATTTTTCCAATATACAAAAGTGTGTAGAAAATAATATAATGAAAAATTCAAAATTATATGAAAAAAAATGGCAATGGCTGAAATTGAATTTTTTTACCGGCATCATTTTTCACGGAAAACATGTTAACACTTGTAGCACGGTTTTTGAGGGCGTTTTCAACATACAGGTTAAATATTAGTATAGAATTTGGCTGTAAATATTATAGATATTTCTCTCGATTCATTAATTTATGTCAGAAAATTTTCAAAATACATTTCCACTAGAAAAATTAATTATATTGCAACATATATATCAGAATGTCGAATACAGCTTTAAAAAAACTTCTGTACAATTATCCTCATCATTAAACTTACTTTCTGCTTTATTTAAATGTCTCTTGAACTCTATTTCATAAAGTGGATTCGTAGTTTGGATGGTATTTCGAGAACCAAGTTTTAGAGTCCACTGATAAGCCTTGCATAATATTGGAGCAATAAAAGGGCGAAGCGGTATCAAAGACGTCAAGCAAAAAAAATATGACTGAAATATTTTTAAAAAAGCTTTTACTGAAACTGATTGAAAAAGTGTACGTGAAGTGAAAATCACGAAACAGGAAGTTACAGGGTCAATACATTCGATTGAGCTAAAAATAGGGGATCAGGAGATCGAAAGCCCATTCTTAACGTCTGAATGATTGAACCTCTCCAGTTAATTATTAAAATATGATCTTTAATACAAATTAATTATGAATCGTTTTACAATTACCAATTTACCATTTCATCCCCTCATGTGTATAACTTCCCTACATTATATTCGATATATAAATAGTTGGGGAATATTCAAATTCTATGACGAATCTCTGTATTTTAGAGCTTTTTAAATTCCAAAAATACATTCCAAACATTCTCTGTGATCATAATAAACCAGAAACGTTTTGAGCTTGATGGATAAAATTTGGTACATGGACTAATATTTATATTTCCATCTAATTTTGGACAAAATCCATTCGTCCATTCCAAGGTAGGGTGACGAGAGTGACACCTGAGCTGGCATCTCTTCTTGAAATTTCTCCATCATCATAGGGATACTTTGATCCTCAACGTCAAACTAAAGTTGTATTACTTAACGGACGTAATGCATTTTTGATAGAGCCGGGTTCCGAACTAAGATCTTCCGATAGCGTAGCTGAAAGTTGTCATAAGAAGTTTCGAGCTTTACTAACTTTGTAAATCAACTCAGCCAATATTGAAAAAAATATATAATTATATCTCAAGATTAAGTTTTAATTTATATGATAAAAATTCTAACTGAAATAGGAATTTGATACTTATTCTTTTAATGCGATAATGAAGAATACTCATCATTTTGACAGATCTTATAATAATCTATTTAAGACATTTTATAGAATTCTCAATAAATTAAGGGAAAAAATATAATTTTATTTTTAAAAAGTGTTTAAAACTGCAACGATCAACAGTTCTTTAATTGAGATTATTAGTTCATTTCATAAAAAATAAGAACAGGGTTTGCAAAATACACAGAAACTCTATTTTTTTTATGCATAATAATGCTCGAATTTCGGTGAAAAAGAATTAATCGAAAATTTCTTTTATCTCTTGAATATTCTGTTGTTACTTTTCTTCCTTTTTCTATGAACTATTGAGATTTTGAAGAATTTAGGTGTTAATTAAATAACTAGAACCAAATATCAAAGTCACAAACGCAACTAAATATGTGACATCCGCTATAGCAAAACCACTCTAGTTAATATAATTTATACTAACATAGAGCTTATCTTAATTTAAATCACTATAGCTGGGTACAGAGTGTTTCACAACTGCAACTTCGAACTTCCCCAGATTCAGATAGAATATGTCAAGACAAATATTTTGATATAAAACATGTGGGATCGCCGATTATAGCTTCATGGTCTAATTAGCGTGTGAAGCTTCAGTTCAGATTCCACCAAAAAACACTTCAAAGAAAGGGAGAATAAAATTTCGCAGACAAAAAGGAAATGTAAGCGAAAACCCTTTTTTATTTAGAACATTCAATACAACAGATTTTCGGAATGTCGCCCATTTGAATATATGAGATGACGAAGTCTGGAATCGAAATTAGCAGTTGTTTTCAGCAAGACATGTGCTCCAATTTTCTTGACCTTGGTTTCGATTGCTTCTCCCAAGTCGCCCAATGTTGAAGCCTTTGTGAGATGCATTGTGCCTTTAAGGCGGCCCCATAAAAAAAGTTGCTGAGATTAAGATCCGGGGATTAAGTTGTTATCTAAAACAGTTGGTGTTTTCGTAATGAAATCCAGCTCGATTAATCTATGGTGAAAATATTCCGCTAAGAGACCGAATTTGCTGAGTCACGTGAGATCTAGCTCCATCTTGCATATATCAATAATTCTTTATCTCTCGTATGCAACTTTGATCCTCTTTCGTCGTTTATATTGTGGTGACAATAACCATCTAGGGAAGCTTCCATGTTGTGCAATCGTCGTATGCATAATGCATTATAAACTTTCAGATTCATAATTAACGTTCTTCGTAACATGATAATTAGACCATGACACTACTTGCATTCAGGAACCTATATGTAATACTCAAAATACTCGACATGATCTATTGAATCCAAACCTGTAAATATTAGAAGTTGTATAGCTTGTGGGACGCCTTTAGATTTAATACTCTTTATCTCTTTTTTTTCTATGGATGCCACATAAAAAACTATAATTTTATTTTTATTTTTTAAATTAGAATTTCTATAGAAGCCATCATGTTTGCAAACGATTACCAATTTATTTTAATGAAAATTTTAAATTTAATTTTAACTAATTTGTAATTTTTAAAGAAATCAACATTTGTTTCACTTTTTCAGGATAACTTGTATACTTATATGTGTGACGTATATTTGTATTTCAGACAGCATATCATTTCATAAACATTATTACGCGAAATGAAATTTACCATTTAAATTATAACATATTTCACTGAATTATATAATTTAGTGTTTCTACATCCATTTGAAAATAACAATCAGAGTCATGAAGCTTTTTGCATTTCAATAATTATATTTCGTTTACGACTTTTGTGAGGATTTAAAAAAAAAAAAAAACTACGGAAAATGCGAGGACACTTCAAATAAAATGGTCTTTAGGAAAAAATTAAATGAAAAAAACTATGAGTTTAATAAGCAATAATAATTGTAATTTGTATATAAATTTCAGTCAAAGTACAACAAAAATGAAATTGAAATAAATATTTTTTTAAACTAATAATACTAAATTCGAAAGATTTTTGTTACATGAATGAGTTGAAAATGGAACTGAATCGTTATCAAAAAGGGAATGAAAACTTCTCTTTTAACTAAAAATAAAAATTAGAGTGAAAATAAATATATGACGTGCAGTTTCTTGGATCTATACAGGCACCAATTAATGAAAAAAATCTTACCAATCCTTTTCTATTAGCATGAATGTCGCTCATGTACCAGACCCATTTGCCCAGTAAATTAGTTGGTCTGATCATATATAGTTAGTGCTTTAATTTTGCGTACATGAAAAGCGAAAAGATTACAAACAATTCAACGCGGAAACTCTGGACCATGGCCCGAATTTACACGAAAGCCGTTCTACAGACATTATGTCTTTTATGTGTGTGCGTGCTTCTTTCCGCAGAAAAAGGTTTAAAAATATAGTAAAGAAACAAACAAAAAAAATCTGAGAAAAGTCACGTTTTGTGAAGAAAATTTTACATAAAATAAATTTCCATACGAATTGTTGCTCAAATTGACTATTATATGAATGAAGTTGAGGTTACTTTCAGAGCAACAAGCATACTCTTAAAATAATAATAAATAAATCAGGCAACAATTTTAAAATGATTTTCTTAAGCTCACTGGTTGTTATAATTTAAAATATCATTGAAAACTTCAAAATTAGCTTTTTGGAAATATTTATATTTCAGAACCTGAAGCTTTATAGCTTGTAAAAAAATATATGTTTCACTGCTTGTGGGAAGAATTTTTCGTTTTTTTTACAATATTCCACAAAATCGATCATGCAGTTCATATATTATTTATTATAAACTTAGAACACCTGTTTTAGAGTCTGGTGATGTTTCGTAGTAAATTAGTAAGATCATGACAATACCTTATGTCCATTTAGGCATGAAATGTATTTGAATCTTTGAAACTTACTCTCTATTATGTATCAATTCGCATGTTCTTTTCCAAGACAAGCGGTCAAGTATTCATTCGAACTGTAGTAAAGAGAATCGTTTGCTTTTCTCATCCTACTAAAAATGCTTACAGTTACAAATAAAGTGTATTTGTAGATTGAAGGATAAAATTTAATTTCATAATTCCATTCAATATAGAGAATAAACATAGTATCAAAATCATATGACAAATATAACTATATGCTACTGGTAATCTAATAAATTGGTCCATTAAGCCACTGGAAGTAAATACATGTGTTGATATCTTTTTATTATGTAACAATACTCATTCCGACTGTAGATCATATATGTGCCACTTGTCACGTCTTAGTTTGTAATTCATGAAGTTTGGTTTTATTTTTTTAAGGACTGTTATTTGCTATTAAGTCATTTCCAAGAAACTTATTCGGAGCATGATAGTTAACAATCAGTTTCAAATCTGCATCTTATTATTTTCTGCAATTATAAAAAATTGACACTTATTGGGCTTAAGCCTTTAACGTATAAGATTTTTAATGTAAGCAATTTTTGAATAAAAACATATGAAGCTCAAAAAATGCTATTATAGGTTTTTAATTGAAATTAGAAATATGAATTGATTCAAATGAATCCCCATAAATTAATAGCATTTATTTTATTAATATTGTTCGTAACTGCTGAGATAAATGAAAAGTTGTCTTCATTTGACAAATTAATTTAAGCTCAGTTCTAAGGATGGTTACATCTTTACTTTAAAACCAATAAAAATATATTAAAATAAAATTTCAGAAAGTAGTAGCAGATTTGTTTCAAGTTTTAAAGATGACTCTTTGTTAATATCTATTTAATTGAATGTTTGATTAATTTCTGATTTCTCTGCCCTGAAATTTTTATTTTATTCCCTTTTGTTTCTTATAATAAGTGTGTAATTTTCTTACTGATTAGGCCAAGTGTTTCATGTGAAGATATAGATTATAACTATAGGCATGCGTAGCCTCAGTAACTTAATATATTAATAGATTTTAGATGTACTAAATCTTTTGCTTAGTTGTATGCTGATTTATAAAATTTCAACAATTAAACTGCCGATTTGAATTAACTTGTTTCATTTTTAATCTAGAAAGAAAAATAAATATTATTATCGATGAAATATATACATTTAAAGAAAATATTAATTTTTATTTATTTACTTATTACGCAATACATTTGATGAGTACAAGTAATTGTCCAACAGTTACAGAAGTAAGCCATGAAATTAAACAAGATTTTATCGCAAATAAATATATAAAAGTAACTTTCTCTTACTGTCTTTATATAATTATCCTGCAAAAACAACAAAATCTAAATATTCACATAAAAATTTTCTGTCAGTTCTCGAACTAATAAATCATAAAACAATTTTCTAATTAAAGCACATAATTTGCACAAAAATAATTTTATGATCAAGAGAATAAGATGACTACGTATAGTATATTGTTTTTAGTTTCCACTCTGTCTTTTTTCTTCTAGAAACAGAATGTAAAATATTTGGAATTAATGTTTGACTGATTGTAAAACTCTCCGCGCTGCCGCGCATGCATTAGGATGGGTTTAATTCGTTAAAATATGGCTGAAAGGAAATATTAAAGTGGGAGGTGATTACATTTAACAATGAAGATTTGCTGTTTTATGAGACTTAAACATTGCAGAAAATTAGAAATACAGAAGGAAAAAGGTACTAATGCGCAGTAAAATATTTCAGAGCAATTTTTTATTTAATGTAAGGGCATAAACTTCAAACTTTGAAGAATAAATAAAACATTTATATTCTAAAAATTTGTTAGATACTTTTTAAAAATATAATAATGATCTTTTTTATATTAAAATATTTCTTTTTTATATGTTATTGTATTTTTTTGGCAATATTTTAAGATGAGCAACTATAGATAAACGAAATTTTATTCTGTTTAAAACGTTTTATTTTCATTTAAGAAATTGCCGTATATATAGAACGACTTAAAAATATTATTTTTAAAATATATAATATTTTATATATTTTAAATAGGATATGAATATATAATTTCCCGTTTTCTACATTTCGGTCGAAATATTTGAGGATATTATATAAACAAATTTTCGTATCACTCCTGAAGGCATTTTTACCATTTGAACTAGACATATCAATTAAAATTTTGAGTTAAAATAAAATGCGGTAAAAAGTAACACACTCACATACACGTGAAAAAAAAAATTGAACTTAAAAATATTTAATGGGGGAAATCCATCAAAGGTGAATACCGGAAAAGCGCTCAGCGTTCCTAGTCTCACCTCTTAATGAAATGGAATTGTCAAAATCTGGTCATCTCAGAATCCGTTGATGAACAGTAAATAAACTTTCTTCATGATAGCAGCGAAACGAATGAACAAACGTAATTTTAATTTACTTCAAATGTTTCCAAGAAAACTTTTGTAGATAAATTAGATTTCTAAGCTTTTTTTTATTTTCTTAGATGAAATCTTATGATTCAAAAGAAAATAATTTATTTTCATTGATTGGAAAGATTCTTCACTTTGATTGTTCGTTAGGAAAAATAAAATGTAACAAAATTCTTTTCCGAAAGCAGATAAATTTGGTAGCCAGTAAAAAAGAAGAAAAAAAAGGGGGGGGGGATGCAGATGATGATTAAGTTTCATGTTGTTATTTTTTTTCTAATATGCGATTTTTACCATTAATATAATATTGCTCTTATATTATTTTCCTTGGGCCCTTCTTGAGCTTTTTTTTATCATGAAGAATTCTGAATCCTTTCATTATTATGCTTTCAGATATTTTTTTTCTTTACGAGTTATAATTTTTCTTCAATATCATGAAAGCAAACATTCATTTACAAAATAAGAACAAAAATATAGTATATTCTTTTCACGTGTTGAATAAACTGTTGTATTAAAAAGTGTTTATCGCTTCCATTCAAAGTTACTTTGTAAAATATTTAAGATAAGTCCTTATAAAAAATATGTTACAATTTCTTCCCGGATGGAAATTATTTAATCTGTATCGAATCTAACAATTTGATTTTTTTGCATACATATGTATTTTTTACTTTTCTTTTCTTCTAAATCGTTGGTTAATTTTCATCCCAAATTCTTATAATTCCTGGCCTCACCTTCTAGCATACTCTATATTAAAGTACTTATTTACCTTTCCATGCACAAAAATCAGGACTTATGTATAAGACAGAAGTCAAATACATAAAAAAAAATATTTTTAGAGTCCCATATATGAGGGCCCTGCGTTTCGTGGTATAGATAAGAAACTGTCTGGCTATACTGAATGCCTTTGAACATTATGCATTCATTATTTAACACTTATTAATTAAAAATTTTATACTGCTCACTACAATGAGTGAAATGAAGATAAATTGTTTTATGTTTTTCTTACATAAGTTTAGAACGCATCATTGCTCAAAAATATTTTTAATCTGCCTTAAAAAAATTTAAAAATCTCGTTTCAGGTACATAATTTTTAACTCTACACCGATTTTTCCATCTTTAATTAATCTTGTGTGCAATGATAATATTCGGATAAAGATTGAGAGTTTTGAAACATCTTAAATGCTTCAATAAAATTATTCATTTCTTAAAAATATAACAAAAAACCCCTCTGAGGACTGCGGTTAGTCATCTAAATATGCCCGTGCATTATGAACTATACCAAATATAATTACTTTTATTCTTTTAACATACTTCATCAGCAGTTTTCATGATGAAGCTACATTTACCCAAGTTTTGAATATGATTTAATTATTTGTTTTATCTCTAAAACAAAGATATAATATTAATGACTGACTATATTTGCGTTCTGTTCTGTCACTAGAAAAAAAAATTATGTTATTTTTGAAACAAACACAAATGACTTATTTTCGTGGATTTGTTAGTAGTTTATTTTATTTAGATGTATTTTTTCAGTAGTTATCTGCATGCATATCCCTTATGTAATAATATATGATCTGTATCTGGCCGAATGTGTATTGGCGCTTTACTCGATAGGCTATTTAATCTAGAACTTTCAACTTTGTCACGTATATGAGTAACTTTCATTATTCATCCTATTTTTCATTTTGCTCATCAAAATATATATCACTTTATGGATTCAATTTTTTCATTAATCGTTTACATATTTCATTTGCTTTCAACTGCTTTCATATAAATAAATGCCACAATTTAAAATAATGAAAAAATTATTTCATTTTTCAATAAATATAAATCATTACTGATTAAAATAGAACAGTTAAAATAATTCTTCTAAATAATTTCGGAAAGAATAAAAATGAAATAGCACACAATCTTTCAATAAAAATTTTGTCAAAAAATTTAACAAAATTTTGAAAAATATAATGCAGTATTTCACATTTCGTTTTAGTAATATATTTTATAAATGCATCTTATAATAATGCAGTAAGCAAGCATTTCGTTAAAAATTAATTTGAAATCGAATAAATTTCATTTTTAAATAATTTATTCCAATAAGTTATAAATGTAAAACAAAATATACAACTCATATAATAACCTAATTATTCTAAATGATTACAGAATTAAAAAAATAATATAAATATTTCCAAAAAATATTGTTGCAAAACAAAAAATGACAGCTTAAAACTACCCTAAGGATAATCCAATTACTTATTTGGAATTTCAGAATCAACGTTGAAGTAATATTTTAAATACCACTGAAGCTATTATATACTACTTTAGTATAAATAAAAGAAACACCTGAAAGAAAACCTTGAAAACAATACAATCTTTTCTCGAATCTTTCAAAATAATAGAACGAAATAATCTCAAAGGCTTTTCAGTCTCTTTATATCGGAAAATTCAAAATGTAATTTGGAAAATAAATCTTCAGACATGCAGACTTTGGAAAATATTTTAAATATTTGTAATTGCAAAAACATCAATTGTTTGATGAATAAATAACCTTTCTGATAGTTGAGAGAATTGTAGTTACAAATTGTTATATTATAAATAATTGCTAACTAACTATAACAAAGTCTCTTTTTTTCTGAAGTAATCTGTTTTGCAAATATTTCAAGCCTTTTTTTTATGTAAGGACAATATAAACCAGTTGCATACGAATTCAAGTACTTGTTCTGTCATTTAAGAAGGGATAGAACTATACTTCATTAGCGTCGAAAAGACAAATTATTTATAAAATTATTAGCTCTGGATATGCATAAATAGTAAATATTTTAATAAACCGGAAATTATCGTCTTCATTCTTTTCTTTTTTTTATTAGTCAAGATGAGTTGCAGACGATTTTTAAAAAATGCTTGCAAAGCGTTTCTTATTATTGCTACTGCCAAAATGTTTTTTAAAAAAGATTGCTCCAAGAATTTTTGAAGTGCAAAATAATTGAAATCTCCGATTCTCCAAATATTTGTTTGAATTTTATTCTTAAAAAAGACAGAGCAAATTTATCATATTCAGAAATTATTCAATATTATGTTATACTTAATTCTAAATCTTAATCAAGAATTTAAGTATTTATTCAAATATAGGTTCTGTGATCTTACAGATTTATAATAAAACTGAATTCTGAATTAACACTGGAACATTAATTATAGCCCTAAGAAAGTTTTTAACATCCATTCTAGCTATTATATTTTTATTTTATTATATTTTTGCTGTATGTACAAACGTAATGAGAAAAAAAAGTCTTTGATATAGTAATTTACTTTTTAATTTGCTTTATGCTGCTATTTGAAAATTCAATGAACTCCATCATATTCAAATAGAAAACTTAAAAATTATAAAATTGTTTATGTATTTAAAGAACGTTATTGAGGAGAAAAGTTGATGGAATATGTATTTTAAATATTTTTAAATGTAAATATTGGTTTAGTACTGCACTTACTGAGACTGATTCTCTTGATGTATTTAAGGATTTTGCAATGAATTTCTACTTCGGAGGATTTTATTTATTTTCTTTTATTTTTGTTCCATGGTGGTTGAAGGAGGGGGCATCTCATAATTAAGAATGAGAAGTTTCCTGCATGGTGGTTGGTTCTCGATACACTTGTAGGTATACGGAAAGATAGTGATGGCTACCTTCCATTGATGACTGGACTTACTTTCTTAGGAAAAAGGTTGTACCGTGGCCGGTGATGGCCCTTAGGACTCAACCGCAGCTCCCGCGAGCCTTGCTTTTGCATCGGTCATATCCTTCAAGAATTTCTACGTGCCTTCGAGATGGGATGGAGGGTTGGATTTTAGGCCCGTTATATTAACGGCCCGTTTTAAATCGTTTGAACTAGCACCCATCACATTCTCTATGCCATGCCATACCAGAGGGAGGACGTTTTGTTTATTGTGCACCAGACCCCCTTACAGGAACGGTTTTTTGGTGAAAATCAATTCTCGAATCTCGGAAGCATAGACCTTACCACCAGGTCACCGGGGTCAGTGAAGGGGGGGGG
>JAPMOQ010064962.1:183216-205845 GCA_026543055.1 Argiope trifasciata | reverse complement strand
GGGGGGGGGCGGGACTGGAGAAGTCAATCTATAATTAATATAATTTCCAGCGATTTCACTTTACCTGTTATTGATTAGTCTTTCTTCTTCGCAGGTATAAAGATTGATAGATTTTTTTTTTCTTTTCAATTAGTAATGTCACTAATTTTACATCCAGAATTATTGACGGAATTATTTCTCTTCGAAAAATGCAAGCACAATTTTTTAATCAATGGCTTGTTTACGAGCGATATTTTAAAGGATGATCAAATTCAAATATAACAGGTAATATAAAAAAATTAATATCAATAAATTGAATTATAAATTAATTAAAATTCTATATCAAAATCCCTATGAGTCTGAATAAACAACCTGATATTTGTTGCAAATTTAAAAATAGGCATTTTTATACATTCCTGCATCAATTATGAGTGTTTACCCAACGGCTTCAAAGAATCTTTCATAGCGCTCCTTCTGAAACAAAAATAACCCCAGTGACTGCAATACATACGAGGGTTTTTTTTTCAACCTCTTATCTACATTATGAAGGCCAGGCATACGGCAGGTGGCTTGTGTGCGCAGTAGGCGACTGCGCATCTCCCCCTCCACATGCTCTGTCACTGGCAATTCAAACATGTCATTTCTTGTTCAGCAGCAGTCACATAAACATGGCTGTCTCCATTAATTCTCCTGCCGAGTGTGAATAGCGAAGTGTTATTCGCTTTTTTCAGGCAGAAGAGAAGAGTGCAGCGGAAATTCACCGAAGAATGAGTCGAGTGTATGGAGACAACATTATGAGTGATGGTGTTGTTCGTGAATGGTGTCGAAAGGCATGGTATGGTATGACGTCCGGAATTGTTCTGATCCATGACAATGCCCGTCCTCACAGCGGTCGTGTAACAGAACGGCTCTGTGAGCAATTTCGATGGGACATTTTAGAACACCCACCATATAGTCCCGACCTCGAGTCGAGTGACTTTCATCTTTTCTTTGAACTGAAGAAGTGGCTTGGGGGGCAGCGGTTCTAAACTGACGAGGAGCTGAAAGAAGTTGTCACAACTCATTTCAAATCATTGGTGGCACCATTTTATTAAGAGGGTATTGCAAAGCTTGTTGATATATATGACAAATGAATTAATCGTCAAGGTGACTTTGTAGCGAAATAACTTTTATTGTGCATTACTTTTGGTAATAAAATCATTTTTTTATATTCACCCGTCTTCTATTTATAGCCCATCGTAGGTTCAAAAAAATAGCCCTCGTATTAAAAAAGAATCTAAATTCATCTGCTGATAACAAAATTACAATTGTCGTGTGCACTGCATTGAGAAATAGCGATTTTTTATTCGTCTTAATTTTGAAAGTATCATTCTAGAAACGCTTTTGATGTTATTCAGAAAAGAAAAATTCCATTTTTTTCCATTTCAATTTTATTCAAACAAAGCTTTTTCTTGCAAAAATCGTTGCATTAGGTATGTTTTTCTGTCATATTTTAACAAATTCCAAGACAAATTATGTCTATAAAAACTATTTGCCATACGGTAACATAAAATAAAATGCAATGAATTATTCAGTATCGCTTCACATTTGCATTTGGCATTTATAGAATTCTAACTTGATACAAAATTATTTCACTTTTTTTTATAGCTTAAAAATGTTGTTTCACGTTCAAAGATGAAGCAATATCGACTAAAAGCTACTATGATTAATTATCTTTCGAACTATTTTGTCATTCGATGCCATTCTTAAGATTTTTAAAATGACACGAGCAGAAAATAAAAATAATAACTCCGAGAAAAGGAAATTACTGTATTTCCTTTTTTTTTTTTTTTGTTTCTTAATTTGTCTCCTGTCATCTAAATGTAACAAGTTTCATACATTTTTCCTCGATTATGAAAATGAAAATAGAGGCATATTTTAATGTGACATTTGGAAATGGATTATTTTTATATTCTGTTTTCCCTTTTCAGTCTAAATAAAATCAGAAAAATATATAATTAATGAGTTAAAGGAAAGAAATTTTACGAATATTCCAATTCTTACACTTGTGGCTTGAACTAATGTCAGTTAAATGCTAACTGAAAAAAAACTGTTGCGAAATTTTGATAATGTTACTTAAAATGTAATAAACATAAAATAGAGGTTTTTGAAAACTATTGAATGACAATTGATAAAATTCAACAGATTATAGTTTGATGAACAGATGGGTGTCTCTTGGGTTTTCAATTTTATATTGTCTGCTAGTTCAACACTTTTATTATTTTCTTAAAAAAAAATTAAATGAAATTGTTGAATTATTGTAGGAGTATAAATTACTTTTTTTATTGGTTTGTTGTTTGGAATTTTGACATGGTACAACGTTGATACTGAGGATAATTTTTTTATCGTGCCAGAAAAGGATGTTGTTTCGGTTTAAGGCTTAGGCATCAAGTTATTGAAACCTCAAAATGTGTAAGTAAGAAATTGGCAATTTATTGCTTTTAAAGCATTAATTCTTCACTTTAAGGCTTATTGGAAAATAATGCAGAAAGGTCACGTATGGAGATTTATCACCAACTAATGTCATTTAGAATTATTGCAATATGTTGTTTGAATGTATAACAAGAGATATTTCTCTAATAATGAATAAGGATGTGTTTCTTGTCTGTGTGTTTTTATGGTCTTCTGTGGGAAATTATTTCAAAATTGCAAACTTAATATTAATATATTGCACTTGGGATTTTGAATTAAAAAAGGGAATAACAGTGTATTCTAAAAAAAAGCTTCCCAAATATTTCTTCCTGCTTAATCCCAAGATAGCAGTACATGTAGAGCTTGTTTGTAGTGAATTTGAAACGTCTGGCAAGTAGTTACAATCCAAGACTATTACTTGATTTTAAAGATACAAAGGGTGCTGAAAGGAAAAGGTAGAAAGCGACACTGTGAGTATAAATTAAGACTTGGTTCTAAGTATACGCGATAGACCTGAGCAGAATGATCTCACTGGTTAACTAGCCGAACGATTTCTAACTCCACGTATTCATGTGGCCGTGACAAAATCCAGTCAATCAAAACGTCCTTGAGTTCTTCGTCCGAAGTCTGCTAGTTTTGACTTATTTCAGCCCAGAAGGTTAACTCTGTACTGTGAGACCCTCTGAAGAATACGCAAGTCCATTAAGAACAAAAGACCAGGAATACACTCGGAGGTGCTTTCTTTTTTGCTACATGATAAAGCATGTCCACATGTCTCCAGGGTCACGCACGTGGAACTGGACAAGTTCAAGTTGGAGCAGCTCGACCATCCGACCTACACTCAGGACATATCGCCCTACGATTTCCATGTATTTGGTCCCCTTAAAAAACATCTGAAAGGGAATCGCTTCAACTAGTACGGTGAAGGACTGGGTTTCGTGACTGCCACAGTAATTCTGTGAACAGGAATCCTTCTGCTCATTAATCAAGGGAATCATTGTGCTCAGATCTATGGTATATACTTTGAATAAAGTCTTCATTTATTCTCACAATGTCGTTTCGTACTTTTTATTTCAACATCCCTTGTAGCGTATCAAACCATATATTTAGCATTTCCACGTACACCAGGTAGTTGTAAATCCTGTCATCTTGCTATTTCAAATGCTATCCGAAACTGGTGGACATCATGTTGTACAATAATTTCTTTTGTGTTTTTATTTAATAAAATCATATAAATATGCAAAATAGTGTCTAGATATTATATAATTATATACAAGAGTCCAATCGTTTGTATAGAAAAAATATTTAAAAGTAATATAAATGTTCAACATTTGCTTAAATCTGTCATTTCTTAATAAAATACCTGTGGTAGCTATGTATATAAATTATTTCTTCTCTCTGATATAAATTCCTTCCAGTCATGTGATTCCCCCGTACAAATTAGCAAATTTATAAGGACTGGTTTGCCCCATATGCTAATTTCGCATTGACGAAAGCACATTAATTAACTATTCAAATGATAATGATTCAATATGGTTCTGGCATAATTGTTTTTATGGACTTGTCATAAACGAGCTTCACTTGTTTTCCAATAGCTTCATCTAGGGCCAATATTACCACTTAGCTATTGCTGAATCGCAATCCTTTTTAAGGGGCGTATTTCGTTCATACATTTCATTTATTTATCCACATATCGTTTAGACCTAAATTAGAGAATGGTTACCACTGAAAGTGGTAATATTGCCTTTATAGACATAGAGGATTTTGTGACCACGGCAGTGAACGTGAACCAGCGAACCAGCCACAACATTCACGGAGAGTTTTCGGTCGCATGGCTCGAACTATTAACTCAGAAGTCCTGATCTAACGTCCCCATCTAGGATATCATGGCATTGGTATAGTTGGGCAATATGATTAGTTTTTGATTGGAATTGTTATAAATAATATCAACTGTGTTGTCTCAAAACTTTATATTTCTTTAATTATTTTCTGAATCAACTTCTGAATTGCATGCTTTTCGCCTTTAATCCGAACTTTAATAAAAAAAAATTATTATTTTGATCAGAAATTATTAATTTATTTGCGATAATTTCTAAAGTAATTTACACAATAAACTAAAATTTCCCGTCATTAAAAAATACCCCCTTAAGGGTATATACCTTTAATATCCCCCCAAAAAATACATTGTTTTAAAAGTGCCCTTTTAAATGGTTAATAAAAATAAAGTTATAATATTGTATATTATATTAAAGTGACCATAAATATTTTGTTCATACTTCGAACATTAATTGAAATGTTGAAAATATACTTTATAAATTAATATAATTGTACTTCATTTCTTATTATATTAAAAAACGAATACATTAAAAAATATTCGCATTATCAAAAAATAAAATTGATTTCAAAATCCTATATTCCTTGGTATGTTTTGATCTCAAATTAAATTCCCTAACAAGAGATAAAAATTTACCAAAAAGAATCATAGACAACTATTTTACATCTTTTCAACTCCTATATAAAAATTTACACACAAATCTTACAGTATTTTCTTTTACGTTTATTTTGAATTCTAAAAAGGAAATCTATGTTCAACACCGTTGAAATTTTAAAGCAATATTTCATAAAAATATAAAAAATCTGGATATATTTCAGTGTGCATATTTTTATCCATAAATGATAAGCAAACATGCGAAAATGTAGGGTTTCGAAAAATTTCGTTCTAGAAGATTATCTATAATCTAATCGAAGAAAAAGTGTTCTCTAGAATTTGCTTATAATGTTTGATCGCAATTTCTTAAGAAATGTAAGTTTTATAGGATTCTGGAGAACTGAATGATAATGTCGTTGATATAAAGAAATAAAAATAAATATTGCGGCTGAAAAATCTTTTATTCTATTTTTACTGAACACCTCACTACATATTTCTCTATCATTTTTTGCTTCATAAAATAAGGGCATTCAATATCTGGAAAATTTATTGCTTTATATGAAAAGCAAGTATATATAAATGGCTTTATGTATAAGATATCTTTGAAGACATAAATGGATGTTGAATAAGAAAACTTGCTTAATTTTGCATCATTTTTGTTCTTATTGTGTGTGTGTGTATATATATATACTCTGAAGTGACAAAAGTCATGAGATGACTGTTAATATCGTGTCGGTCCTCCTTTTGCCCGGCGAAGTGCAACAACTCGACGTGTCATGGAGTCCACAAGTCGTTGGAAGTCCTCTTCAGGAATATTGAGCCATGCTGTCTGTATAGACGTCCATAATTGTGAAAGTGTGGATGGTGCAGGAGTATGAGCACGAACGGACCTTTCGATGATGTCCCATAAATGCTCGATGGGATTCATATCGTACTAGGTGGCCAGATACTAGGTGGCCAGATCATGCGCTGGAATTGTCCGGAATGTTCTTTAAACCAATCGCGAACAGTTCTGGCCCGGTGACATGGCGCATTGTCATCCATAAAAATTCCATTCTTGTGTGGGTACGTTAAGTCCATGAATGGCTGCAAGTCATCTGCAAGCAGCTGAACATAACCATTTCAGTCAATGATCGGTTCAGTTGCACCAGAGGACCGAGTCCATGCCATGTAAAAACAGCCCACACCATTATGCAGCCACCATCAGCTTGAACAGTGCCTTGCTGACAGTTTGGGTCCATGGCTTCGTGGGGTCTGCGCCACACTCGAACTCTACCATCAGCTCGTAACAACTGAAATCGTGACTCATCTGACCACGCCACGTTTTTCCACTGGTCTAGGGACCAGTCGATATGCTCACGAGCCCAGGAGAGTCGCTGCAGGCGATGTCGTGCTGTCAGTAAAGGCACTCGAGTCGGTCTTCTGCTGTCATAGCCCAAGGAAGACAAATTTTCCACACAGTCCTATCGGACACGTCCCACATTGATTCCTGAAGTTATTTGACGAAGTGTTGCGTGTCTATTAACATTGACCATTCTACACAGATGTCGGCGGTCTCGGTCGTTAAGTGCAGGTGGTCGCCCACTGCGCTGTCCATGATGGGATGTGATGCCTGAAATTTCATACTCTCCGCACACTCTTGATACTGTGGATCTCGGAATGTTGAATTCACTAACGATATCCGCAATGGAATGACCCATGCGTCTAGCTCCAACTAACATTCCACGTTCAAAGTCTGTTAATTCTCGTCATGCCGCCATAAATCACGAAAAACCTGTTCACATGAATAACTTGAACACAAATGAAAGCTCTGGAAAACGAACTGCGCATTTATACTTTTTCGCTGCGATACTACTGCCATCTGTTTATTTGTATATTGCTATCCCATGACTTTTGTCATTTCAGTGTATATATATATATATATATATACGATTTTTACAGCGTAAGCTCTTTTTTATAAATTATTTATCCAGGTATAAATGATCGCTAAAAAAAGTTAACATCAATAAATTTGGCTTACGTTTAATGCTA
Source organism: Argiope trifasciata (assembly GCA_026543055.1). Classification (NCBI taxonomy): domain Eukaryota; kingdom Metazoa; phylum Arthropoda; class Arachnida; order Araneae; family Araneidae; genus Argiope; species Argiope trifasciata. The sequence goes on along the minus strand of JAPMOQ010064962.1, from coordinate 198,956 downwards.
TAAATCTTCCTTTCCTCTTATATAAGGCATAGATCTCTATTTTATGATATACAAATGATTGAAATAAAGAATATACAAAAAAGGTGATTAAATTTTAATGTTAATATTAAGTCAGAAATGTATTAGTTTTATGTAAAAATTTTGAAACAAACTTACAAAAAGCTGTGAAAACAAATTATTTTAAAATTAAATTAATATTATTATTGAAATTTTCAAAATCTTATTTTGAAATCAAACTTTTAAATTTTTAAATCACATTTAATTTCCATTTTTTAATTGCAAATTGATGGCTGGACAATAAATTAGAAAATAAAAGTTTTCAAATCATTCTAATTTAATAAAGCGACGATTTGTAAGAATTGAAAATTTTCTTTTATAATTTATTTAAGATTAGATTTCAAAACCTTTTCTCATATCTTTAATTTATCATAACCAAATTTCATATATTTTAATCAAATAAAAAATGCCCTTTCAAGTGAGCTTATGTAATACCTTTTTTTATATAATAAAAAGATAATTTTTATTTTGATCATTTCATACTTTTCAATCTTTAATTATGTATTATAAACACTATCACATTCTAAAATTATAGTTTCTCTTATTACCAGATGGAGCCATGCATAATGAACGAGAATTTCATTAAGTTGATTCCTGTAACTGATAATCAATTTCTGAAAATGTTTGAATAGCGTATTTTAACTAATCGTAATTGTAGAAAGTTTCTTGACTTTAGCGCCTCAAAAAATGAATGAAAAATCGATTGTTAAAAATATTCCTAGACCTAGTAGTAAGTTAAATAAAAATTAATCAAAGACGAGAAATAAATGTATATACAAAAAATTCCTTTCTTGTTACAAACTAGCCTCAAAGTTTTTCTTTTATGCAAAATATATCGGTGGATACATGGCAGAAAATCTAGAAGCTTTGAGACGAAAACGATACTTCAGTGAACAAACCGAGCAGAATACAAAACAACAATTGCAGAAATCGACAAAACACTTTCAAGTAGCAAACATTTTAAAAACGAACGCTCAAAAGGAAGTCAAAAGAAATAATTTAATCAATTACTTCTTGAGTGTGCGCCTCCACTTTTGCAGTTTTCACGGCAAAGCATCGAAAATATCTGGAAGAGTACTGTATCTTGGGTTTATATGCAGAAACAGTTAAGATTCACGTTTTACAATATACATTTTTATTGTAAAAAATGTTAAAGTTGATGAAAAATCGGTAAGTATGTCATTGACCTGATATCCATTCAACCAATCCAAGTATTTTCGAAATATCTGTAAAACTCTTTTTTTTTCAGTATAAGACTACAATATGATAGATGTTTATTTCGTGTATGTATAATTATATATTTTTGTTGAATCGATTTGGCAGCAGTATAAGATCTGCAGAAAGCTTAACAGCAAATTTATAACTAAAAAAAACTTGTATCTAGAATCTTTAGAAATATTTTGCAAAGATTTATTAGTACTTCTTTACAGAGAATTGCGAGTTCTAGATTGTCTGATATGAGAGAGATACAATCGTCTAAGGATATGTGCACCTGATTGATGTTAGAAATGTGATCAGTGGTTCTTGCTTTGATAATATCAGAAATTTAAGAAATTTTGTTTGACTGTTGGTCTATAACCATCATTTAATTATGCTTATTATGGTGCTTCTGATGGACGGGTTGTGCCAGACTAATGATGACCACAAAACCCAGCCTTTGTTCCTACCTTTGTGGTGTTCCTACGGCAGTCATTCCGTTACTTAGAATGCTTCGTCGAATGATGTTTAGTTATATTTATTCAAATTATATAAATAATGTGTATGCTTTGATACATGCAATATCTTTAGGATGAAAAATTGTATGGACTTTTATTTAAAAAATTCTATGCTTGCTACATAAAATTGACGTTTTTCATATATTCGTTGTTATATCAAAATGCCGTATTTTAATTTCACCAAAACATGTTATTTGTGCAAAATTTCAAGCAAATTAGTTACATCTGTTTCTACATCACAATTTTTTGGTCATCAGTATTTCAAACTTTAGCATTATATATTTTTACTATCTAATTTTCTTATATTTTATATATCTTTTCTAAAGATTTCAAGATTTTGATAAAATTACAATAATATGCTTTTTATGCGAATGTTTACAAAATATTTAGGTGTAAAAGACCTTCTGGGAGTTTATATTTTATTTTTAAGATACCCTGTCCCCTGGCGATATATCCAATAGAATGGGGTTGAATTTTATTTTGCTTGTATTTTATATTTTGGCCGACATGTTATATGTGCGTAGTTTCGGTAACTTGTCAACAACAAACTTGTAAAACAGATGTAAACAAATGTATCAAAACATTTCTTTAAGTAAAGCTCAAGATACTCAAAGCATAAAAAGAAAACGTTTGTTTACTTCGTGTGATGTCAGAAACTCGATGCAAAAAGCACATTTTTGACTTCATTTGAAAGAAACCTTGTAACATAGAAGAATAATGAGTTTCGAGCATTTTAAATTTCAAAGTTCCAAGCCAAATGAAACTTTTGCAGCCTTCAGTTTCAGTTAAATTCTATGTTGACAAGGTTCTTTTTGCCTTTAAATTTTGAAAAGAAGTTGTTGGAGACATTTGTCAGTTTAAGATAAGTAAAAAAAAATCTGGAGCAGGAATTCTTTTAAAACATGTTTGGGTGAAATAATGACGTCAGAGAAATATATTTCATCAGCTTTACTTTCACTCCAGAATTCTTTTCAAGAATAAATTATCAAAATGAAGAATTAGTATTTTTGCAGTCGTTTTTAAATTTCTGAAAATATTCAATTTTATCATCTGCTTTTAGCATTTAATTTTTTCAGTTTTAAATTATGAATAGTTTAATTTTTATAAAGTGTTAATAGAAATAAATTGTTTTTAAGAAAAATTCAGGACTGGTGTAAGATTTCCATCTTCCATATTCTTTTTTTGGTGTGGGAAAAGGAATATTATTGCTGAACAATAAGATTTAAAAATCTTGATTATTTACGTTATTTGCTCTTCAATTAAATTAATTAAATTATGATTGAATTATTATTTCATTCCAAAAAGTTTTTTAGCTTCAGTGTTAGTATCCTGCGTTGATCTAAGTTTATTAATTATAGTTTAGCAGATATTTTTTTTTTTTTGAAAGACGAGAAATCATTTAGCCATACATTTTTAATTTCATAGAAAATCTGTATCTATAAATTATGCAAATAAATATTTTGTTTGAACTCAACGAATTTTAATCATATTTTGATTTCAGATGTAACTTTTACAAAATCAAAAATAACTAAAAATAAAAATATTGCAAAAATATGAAATATATATGAATTTTATTTAAGAATTAAATTTATATTTTAGAATGACTGCATTAATTTTAAAACAGTAATAACAGCAAATAGAAAGGGATATTATTATTTTATAATCTCTAATAATAATAAAGAAGAATGTGTGTGTATAATGATAAAATATCTACAACCAAAACAAGAAACCTAATGCACTTCTTGCGGGATGCAGATCGATATCCAAAATATTTTATTTATTCCCACCAAAAGATCCCGCAGATCCATTTATCAGTTGTATCATTTGTCACAGTCTTTAGTATAGTTGTGAAAAAATATACTGTATATTGACAAGTAGCTTTATCAAACACTTAAAAAAATCTTTTATTGATTTGTAAGGGGTCTTTTTTAATACCATTTTTTGCTTACACAAATTTAAATTATAAGAAATCTTAGATGTTTCGGTTTAGGCAATATGCTGTGATGAAAACAAAAAGTTACAAAATCGTAAAACTTGATAAATTTAGTACGAGAACGCAAATTATTTGAATTAATATCATATTCAGACGATTATACATGCAACTGCTTGGCTTCGAACTCCAAACTAATCACGTCGTGAAATTTTATTGAAATAAACGCTTTAATATTTAACTTATTATCCTATCCATTACTCATTATTACTCTTTACTATTTATTACTTTTTACAATTTATTAATTATTTTATTTATTTCTCTTTACGATTTATTAGTCATTATTTTATTTAATATTCATTTCTATTTTTTACTCATTATTTTATTTGAGACTCAGTATATTAATCAATATTTTATTAATTACTCATTGTTTCATTAATTTGGAAGTATTTTTCGTCATTCATCGAAGAAAATTTCTGAATTTGAACTAATGAGAGAATTAATTTCCAAAGCTGTCAAAAATTGTCAGCCGCGTACAAAAAAATGTGCATTCTGCTCTTAAAGTTTCAAGTAGTTCGGTTTTATTTTACTAATTTATTAACTGTCGACATTTGTTTTTTCAAATCTTATAGACACCAAACGAAAAGATTATTTACGAAAATTTAAAGCTGTATTGTTTATCAAAGAAATTCTCTCTAATTGCCTAGTCGCATTGTTTGTTACGATTGCATTATTCATTGCTATCAAGCTAATGAACATTGTCCAGAGAAACTGAACGAAAGTGCAAGGTCTCAATTTGGAGGAATTATACTTTGGTTATCGGAATTTTCTCACCGGGCATTAAAAGTATTCTTATAGACATAATTCGTTGTTCTAAACTTTTTTTTGTATAGATATCTTATAAAGAAACTCTTTTTTTGTTCGTTTTACAGTTAACGTTAAGAAACAAGTAAACATAAACGTTTTATACTCACAACATGTAGTAATATACACTGAAGTGACAAAAGTCATGGGATAGCAATATGCAAATATACAGATGGCAGTAGTATCGCAGCGAAAAAGTATAAATGCGCAGTTCGTTTTCCAGAGCTTTCATTTGTGTTCAAGTTATTCATGTGAACAGGTTTTTCGTGATTTATGGCGGCACGACGAGAATTAACAGACTTTGAACGTGGAATGTTAGTTGGAACTAGACGCATGGGTCATTCCATTGCGGATATCGTTAGTGAATTCAACATTCCGAGATCCACAGTATCAAGAATGTGCCGAGAGTATGAAATTTCAGGCATCACATCCCATCATGGACAGCGCAGTGGGCGACCACCTGCACTTAACGACCGAGACCACCGACGTCTGTGTAGAATGGTCATTGTTAATAGACACGCAACACTTCGTCAAATAACTGCAGGAATCAATGTGGGACGTACGAGGGACGTGTCCGATAGAACTGTGCGGCGTAATTTGCCTTCCTTGGGCTCTGACAGCAGAAGACCGACTCGAATGCCTTTACTGACAGCACGACATCGCCTCCAGCGACTCTCCTGGGCTCGTGAGCATATCGACTGGTCCCTACCCCAGTGGAAAACCGTGGCGTGGTCAGATGAGTCACGATTTCAGTTGTTACGAGCTGATGGTAGAGTTCGAGTGTGGCGCAGATCCCACGAAGCCATGGACCCAAACTGTCAGCAAGGCACTGTTCAAGCTACTGGTGGCTGCATAATGGTGTGGCTGTTTTTACATGGCATGGACTCGGTCCTCTGGTGCAGCTGAACCGATCATTGACTGGAAATGGTTATGTTCAGCTGCTTGCAGATCACTTGCAGCCATTCATGGACTTCACGTACCCACACATCGGTGGGATTTTTATGGATGACAATGCGCCATGTCACCGGGCCAGAACTGTTCGCGATTGATTTGAAGATCATTCCGGACAATTCCAGCGCATGATCTGGCCACCTAGGTCACCTGATATGAATCCCTCGAGCATTTATGAGACATCATCGAAAGGTCCGTTCGTGCCCAAACTCCTGCACCATCCACACTTTCACAATTATGGACGTCTATACAGACAGCATGGCTTAATATTCCTGCAGAGGTCTTCCAACGACTTGTGGACTCCATGACACGTCGAGTTGTTGCACTTCGCCGGGAAAAAGGAGGACCGACACGATATTAACAGTTATCCCATGACTTTTGTCCCTTCAGTGTATACTGTGACTCTGACTGAATTCTTCTTACTAGGTGACTCTGCAAGCTTGAACTTGGTATTCATTTTCGCTAAATATCGTTTGGTTAAATAATTTAGAAACCTTGTTTTACTTTTGATTTAAAAAAACCCAGAAGAAACAGAAAAGTAAATAATTTAACTATCTCAAGAAAATTGTAATTTTAACATAAAAAAATTTTAGCATTAGCGTAACTTTTGTTGCATAAGTAGCATTTCTTTGTTTCTTCACAAATGTAAATTATTTCAAAAATATATTATTTGTGATACTTTTATGTTTTAAATTTGTAATTTATGCTAAGAGATATGAAATCGCAAATGCATTCATGTGTAAGGAAAATAAGTTTTTTTTAATGTATTGCAATGTATTATAGAAAATATCAAAATGGCTCTAAGGAGATAGTTTATTTTATTTTAAATTAATAAACTAAAAATTTTAATTTTTAAAAATTTCTTTATTATTTGTACCCTTAAAATAAAAAAGTAATTTAACAAATACATAAAATACCAAATAAACAATATAGAAAGACGAATTCCCATTTAAAAAATGTAGTATAAAAATTTTATTAACATTTTGGGAAAGTAAAGTCATTAAATTAAACTTTGCAGAATTTGATTGATCCATTACTGTTTACTAAATACTAGTCACAAAATTCGATGAATATTAAATAAATGCCATATTGTAACTAATAATTTATAATATTTTTAATTATGAATAAACATTAAATTAATTTAATAAGGATTTATTTTTTGAAAATTTATATCGGGCTTTCAAACATTGGATGGATATTATATTGTGTCAACAAAACTCAAATTGATTAAAAATTACTTTTATGCCTAAACATATAAAATTTTGTTACAAAATCACATTTTAAGATAGTGGTTAAATAATAAATCCAATCCATATCATTCAAACGGTCAAAAAATTAATTTTATAGTTTAACGAATAAAATTTTGACATAAATATTTAACTTTTTAGCATGCTATTCAATTACATTTTTTGAAGAGAAATATGTAACTTTCTTTAACCTTAATTAAAAAGTTCTATCAAATTCCAGTAAATAGTGCAATTTATTTTTTATTTTCAGAGCTTGAGCGGTCATACTTCCCCGGTGGAATGTGTGAAATTCGGACAGTGCGAAGATATCGTTTGCGCTGGATCTTCAAATGGAGCTTTAAAAATATGGGACTTAGAAGCTGCCAAAAGTAAGTAGATTAATCATATCTAGGACATATTAAAAAAATTGATATGAAAGTATGAAATCAATCATTGTACAGAATGTGTATTCGTATCGTCATAGAATTATAGATTCCATGTGGATATATATTTTTTTCCACGTGTTCGTCCGATGGGTCTATGGTCAGAAAAATTCAAATCACTTGTTTGTAGAAATTAGTTCTTTATTCCTAGAATATTCCAAAGATTAGGAAACACAAGTAATAAAAATCCGAAATGCATATAATTAATAGAACTGATAGAAATTAGTTGCATGCGCACAGACGGGAAGCATCAAAAGCTCTTAGCCGATCACCTTGCTATTTGAATTCAACCCTTCAAAGAAAATTATTCCTCAAATGAATATTTTCCTATGATTCTCCTTACGGGAAATGTCGTCATATATTCTTTTTTATAAAGAATATCTAAATCTTGGTTTTTAACACAAATAAGGAATAGTTTTCCTCGCAGTTTCCAGAACTTGTATTTTTTCATCATTCCTCGAATTCATTGCCAAATCTGCTATCAAGTTCAGAATATATATGTAATATTAAAACTTTTTTTGTAAATTTTTTTTTATATTTTTCAATATTATTTTCGCATAAAAATGTCTGCACTAACAAAATTAAATTTTTGAAAAAAAACCTCTTAGTATGAAAAATTATTTCTCTCATCCCCTTTTTCAAGATTCAATAATCTTCTACTAGCTCAAACAAAAGACTTTTTCTTATTTTACTACAAATTAAAATATACCGAACTGAATAAAAAAACAATAGGGGTTATCAAAGGTCTATTGTGTTGAACAAATATTGAATTGCCTAAATATTCCGAAGGAAACTTTTGAATGAAACAATTTCTTTAAATATCAAAGAATATAAATAAATAGTTTTATGAAAGAGAAACTATTAAAAATAAAATTCATAATTTAATATATAAAATTGATAACGACATTTTTATAAAAGTTCCGATTTGGAAAAAAAAATTGGTGTTTTTCTGTAAAACAGGCAGAACGAAATAATCGCCAAAATGTCGCCAAATAATTGTTTATCGAAAAAAGTGGAAATCGCCAAATTGTTTCCAGAAAATGCAAAACTACGTGAAATTTCAAGTAATTACACTTGCGGCTTTGTTCGCGTTTTATTCATATTGGAGGCATTTGTTTTGTCATTTGCTTCGCTTGGCGACTTGGCTCACGTTTGGCTCCCATTGGCGACATCTTGCGCTCCTACAACGGAAAAGTAACAACTAATTTAAAAGAGCAAGTGTGCGCTTTCGTTTTTAACTCTATTAATAGCGCCGATAATTATAGATACTCATATTTTATGTATTTCTATTTAAATTAATTTATCTCACAATTATTTTAATAGGGCATATTTTTTTTAAATTATAGTTATGTAAATTGATGGCATTTAAAGATTTTCTAGATATAATTTCAATTAAACTGTTATTTGTTATCAGTAGCTAATTCGATTTTATATATTTAAACTAATAAAGCTAATAGGTTCTAAAGCTTTTTTATCAACAGTGTTACATTGCACTTAAAAGACTGGCGATGTTCTCCCATTATAAATTATTTAAAATATATAGGGAATTTCAATAAGACGGCAAATATCACATAGTTATTTAAACTACTTAAAACAAAATTTGCCTTAAAAGGTTTTTGAAAAGGAAATTGATTTGTCTAATTTCAAGATTTATTACATTTAGCTAAAAAAAGTCAATTATTTTTCTTTACATTAACCATTTTGAATGAATGCTTTCATTAATTTTTTTATCATTGTTATATCAGTTAATTAACGAGTGAAATGAATAACGTTAATTATTAAAAATTGATTTAATGCAATAAATTTTACAAGTTTGGATACGTCTTATTAAACAATAACAAAATGTTACATATGCGTTTTTATGTATGTGGTAGTAGTTTATATTTGTATTATTAACTTTGTATTATTATATTTGTATTATACTTCTATTATTAACACTATTTGGTTGAAATTTATTTTACTATGCTCCTTCACAGCGCAAAGAATACCAATCCATTAAATTTGCAGGTAAATGAGTGAAAAATTATTAAACAAAACAGAAATAGTCCTGATAGGGAAAAAAATATTTTTCTTGCTTGTTTGGGTTACCTGCTAGAGGGAAACTCAAAAAAGTCCATTAAACTAAGAAGTCAAGACGTCCATATCTCTAAACATTTATGCAAAAAAGAATAAGTATTCAAAATATATCTATCTGATTTACCATAAATTTGAGGGCTGAGCAGAAAGCAAAAAAAAAAAAGAGTAGTTTTATTATTATTACTAAAATGCTTAAATTGAGATCTTTATTAACAAAGGCTGTCATTCGCGAATCTCAGAAACTCAGATTTAATAGATTTCAATAATTTTCAGTAATCAATGAACATGTTTTGCTTTTACCTCTTATGAAAAAAAGGTATTTTAATAGCCATACAAAAGTAGTAGATTTTGATCACAATAACAGATGTCCGTCTTAAGTTGACAATTAATTTATTTTTACTGTAAAAAATTATCTTTTTAAAATTAATTTCGAAATCTGAATTCTTAAGCAAGTGCGTCTGTATTTCAATTGAAAGTTTTAAATTGATGTTAAGTTTTCTTAATAATTCTACTATTTCTACCATCAGTTTCCGAGTTTTCAAAAAATGTCACACAATATTGATCTAGTTTTAAAGTTATTCGTGTAGATAAAATTAGTGATTTTTACATACAGTTGAATGTAAATCAAGCACTTTTGGAATGATTTAAATAGAATAAAATATGAATACCTGAAAGACATTAGATCAGAATTTTTAACTTTACTAATATTATTTTTGAAATAAAAGACAATGCAAAACTGGAGCATTTCCATACACTTTTTTAAAACGGGCAGATAAAAATTTCATCTTATTTTTTTAGAAACTTCGATACATTTCTAAAAACTTTTTATCGTATAGTGAAAAGTATTTACTCGCTTGTTTCTTAAATCTTTTTTATTTTATAACTCAAGAAAAAATATAAATTAATAAGAAAAAGGTAGCATGTAATATAGCTTATCTGAAAAATTATTCTTTATCGCAACGGATTAAAGGCCTTATTTTTCTGTTCAGTTATTTTACATTTGGTAACAGATAAAATGTTTTCATTTCCCAATTCATTTTTTGTTATATTATTGTAATACTAGCCGCCTTTGGCGACCAGCTGGTTCACCATGAGTAAAGCGTTCTAAAATTTTCAATTAAATCACACATTCTTAGCTAAAATTTAAGAAATAGTTAAAGTTAAAAGATTCAGCTATTAGCAGTTAAAGAGACGGTAACTTTATTCGGAAAAACTTTTTGAATTTAATGCTCTAATAATTTATCGATTATTCTTCCAAAATATTAAAAATGTTTTTTTCGGTAATATTGCCAAAATGTTAAATATGTTTTTTAAAGAAAGCGAAAAAAGGAAAAAAGTATTGAATTAATGATACAGATATTGCAAACGATTCATAGAAACCTTTGCTTTGCCTTTATGTTTTCAGAAAATATCACATTTATATATATATATATATATATATATATATATATATATATTATCCAGTCACGTGCTAAAAGTTGCATACCTTTAGATTTGATTTGCGATGATAGTTGTTTTTTTATTTGAACTTCCGGCATTGTTTTCTTTTATTTTATCCAGTCACGTGCTCAAAAAAAACATTGTTAAAATATTTCTTTAAACTTTTTTTAAAAATATAAGCTTGAGTTATACCTTAAAACACTGATACCATTAGAAAGCTAATTTTTTAATCTTTAAATTGATGTTAAATAATGTTTGTCCGATAATATTTTCGGAAGTTATAGCGGAAAAACGTCGAAATTTCCCTTAAATTTTAATTAATTCAAATTCTAATTAAAAATTCGGAAAAAGGGCTTCAAGATGCACATTCCCGACCTCCAAGGTATGCGTGTACCAGATTTGGTAGCTGTAGGTCCAACAGTCTGGCCTGTAGAGTGCCAACACACACACACTCACACACACACATTGAGCTTTATTGTAAGTATAGATAACTAAACCCGCTTTCGTTTTCAAAAAGTATTTATGCTACTATATGCTTAAATGTTGATTATTAATTTTTTATATATTCGGAAAGTTTTTTTCAATGTTCAAATGCAATTTTTTAAAACAATTTTCAATCCATTACAGATTTTTCAATCAAATTAGATATAATGCCTAAGAAATAAATCTCTACTGTTATTTCAAAATATAATTTTGGTGAATAATCTTCCAAAATTAAACTTTTTTGTTAGAATTCTTAATAATAATAAATTCAGTGGATTATTAAAACAATAAAAATGGGATTATAAAAATAAATTAAATTTAAAAAATGTCACGAAATTGTTTTTAATGCCTTAAGAGAAAGATTTAATCATGTAACTTTTATAGATCTTTAAAAATGGAGCCTGTTTTGTTGTAAATAAGTTCATTATTCATTAAAAACTAAAATAGCTCTTTTGGTATGACATAAACTATTAGAAATACCCAAGAAGAGATATCATAAAGCCATTAGGAATGTTTCAAGTGGAATACATTAACCACGAAGGATTAAACAGCTGCTTTGTGTTTATACTAGTTCATGTACATTTCATACTACTTCATCATTATGTTTCATCTATTCTACAAAATAAAAATCAACCTTCGCCATACTTTATAAACTTGTTTTGATAATGTAATCTTGAATGACTGCATATTGTAACTTTTTGAGAATATATGTCTTATAGATAACTGAATGATAACAATCCTTATTCCTTATAAGAATAGTATATATCCATAAATACACATCAAAGGGATTTAAGACTTGAAAGGATAGAAAATAATGACTATATAAATAACAAAAAAATGAAATAACTATATACTATATTTAATCCTCTGTTTGAACAAGTAATCCTAGATTAGAATTAAGAAAGGGAAATAGTTCAAATGTAGCTCGACTTTTCGACTTTTTTAACTCGACCATAAAAGTATTATCTGGCTTTCAATCATCGTTATCAAGGGAGACAGAAAAGATTTGAAAAAAGCAGAAAAAAGATTGAAATTGTTTATATTTTATCTTTAAAATGGATTTTTGTCTCCTTTTTGTTCCGAAACCCTAAACTCTATACAGGTATTTCAGAAGAAATAATTTTCTAAATCCTTTTTTGAAAAATATTTTCCTTCAAAATAGCACACTTAAGATTATACTATTTTGTGAAGTCACTTTTGTAAAATTATCGCCCGCATTAGATTACGAGAAACTATAAATTGGTAAATTTCTTGAAAAAATTTCGATGCGATATTTTTTTAGCTTATTTCAGAGATATTTGTTCTGATCATATCTTTCTTCTCTCTCTTGTAGAATTTAAATTAAATTACATTCATCTGTATCTGCTATATCTTTTTTCCGGTTCTTGTTAACATTTTAAATACTAATTTTTTTTAAAAAAATGGGATTAATAAGTGGTCTAAACTGGCAGGAGTGGTCTTTCAAACTTCCTCACATACAACCTAATAAATATGCCCACCCTCATTTGTTATAAAATCCATGGACTTTCGTGAGTCCAAGAATTCTCGGGATTTTGTAATTTTTTGTATCATTTGAGAACGTGTGATATTATTTTGTTTTAGAGTTTTTCAAGTCTTAAAATGCAAGGAAAGAAAGTTTTCAATTTAGAGGTTTTGGAGCATCAATTTTTTACAGTTAGGGTAGTAATAAATGATTAAGAAGAGCTATTAGAAAATGATAAGATGTTAAAAAACTCGAAAGAATTTGATTTGGTAAAAAATCGCTTTTCTAAAAATTAACGATTAATGACGCCATTCTAAATAAGTTTAAATCGGATTTAGGGAAAGAAATAATTTTTTGATCTCGTGGAAAAAGTAAAAAGTTTTCAATTGTCTTTGAGATGAGGAAAAGAAGGAAGAAAAAACATTTTACTAAATATAATTGTATTCGTAATTTGATAGTTACGTGATTCTTTCAAACCGATTTAAGTTTTAATGATAAATTAATTAAGACAAACAAAAAATAATATTCCCATATGAAAATTTGGGACTTGCCATTATAGATTTCAATTTTATTTTATTTACTTATTTCATTTTTTAGTCCCACATATGAGAGTCTTTAGCTTCATAATATAGTTAAGAAAACCGATAAGTTTTCAATGCCATATTTTCAACCAATTGTATGCATAATTTAACACTATTACAGTAATAAAATTCAATATCAAATTCCCTTATCAAACTAATTGCGTTTTTGAGTAACTAAAATCGAATGCTTGTAAATGTACGGACCAAGAGACTGTCTTATTTATTCTGCATTTTAAACCCTTAACTGTTTACAAAATTTTACTTATTGAGATATTTGTTTTATTGTGTCGAGTTTCTTTGTGTGCTGGCAGATAGACAAACAAATATTCTGCGTACAGATTTCATTCAAAATTTGACAAAAATCTGCAAATTTAAAAATTACATAACAAATTTTATCAATATAATTTTTTTTTTAAATTTCATATTCACCTATAAACATAATTCCAAAACATGTATTTTTCTATGAAGTTTTGAAAATTAGAAAACCGTTAAAGTCTCAATCTATATTTTAAGATAATTACATGTTCTCTCTATGTAAAAATGGACTTTTTATATCAAGAATATATAATTAACCTATCATATTTAAAGAATGTGTTTTTGGGGTAAACATCTTTAATATCTATGAAAATAAAATCGTATCTATGGAAATAAAATCGTAATTGTAGACCATTATAAATTTTAACGAATATGTAGAAATATCCTTTCTTTTGTCATTCGTAATGTATTCATTTGTTATTCGTAATGTATTCATTTGTCATTCGTAATGTATTCATTTGTTATTCGTAATGTATTCATTTGTTATTCGTAATATATTCATTTGTCATTCGTAATGTATTCCTTTGTTATTCGTAATGTATTCATTTGTTATTCGTAATGTATTCATTTTTTATTCGTAATGTATTCATTTTTCATAATTCTTGTAATATAGTTTAACGACTCTCGGTTTCACAAATTTATTTTGATGTTCTCAGTTTGGAAGGAAATAAAAAAACGCACTCTGTTTTGCTTGTATCCAGTAGACTAAAATATTTTTTTCTTTTAGTTATTTTTAGTTTTCCAAATTTTAATGTATTTCATTATTTATTTTATAAAATTTATGGAATCTTAAACTATATTTTTCTTTAATTCATTGATATATCGAATAATTTATTTACAATCTAATGTAAACAAAAGTAATATGTGAACTGATGATAATATTCTGAAAACAATAAAATATTGTATAAGCCACCAGAATTCAAAAGAATTCCAAATTTCAGTTATTTTGTAGATCAAAAATAAGGAAGAAATCTATTGCAATATTCAATTCTTACAAAAAAAATTTCTTCTTAATGAAATGTAGAAAGTATTCTTATTCTTTCGACAAACACCAATTAAATTTCTCTCTTCAAGCAGAAAAAAAATAACCTATTTAGAAAAAGGTTTTTTATTCTGTTATGTATTAAAAATGACGAATTCCAAAGTATTCAAAAATTAATGAGAATTTGAATCTAAAACTTTCATTAATTTATGATTTTCTTGGGGGAATAATTATAATTCCTTGGAGAAATTTAGCAAAATAAAAGACTAAAAGATATTTATTAATCAATGGCTGACCATCAGAATTCGTTAATCAGTATTTATTATTGTAAATTTTTGTTCCCTATTTTAAGCGTTTATTTTGTCTATATTTGTATCACAATTTAAGAAATTTTATTGTCATTACCTTTCTATCATTAACATTAAATTAGGAATAAAATTTTTACAAACAGCAAACTGTCTTTGGTTTTCAGTTGATCCACTGGAGTTTTTCTGTTATATTTAATTTCAGTTAAATCTGCAGAAAAAAATTAATGATCCTGTTTCCATGTTCAGATTATAAAACTGCATTATTTTTAAAATCTTGCATATACTACGTGCCTAGTACAACATAAACCTTTTTAATGAGAACCAGCTCTATGGCATCATGGCGCTGTTATTTCCAGTTCATCTCTAAATTTAGGGGAATTGTAATTTCACTTTTTTATGAGATCTGTAAGCTATACAAATATTCAACAAGCTTACAACAATAAAGAAATTACATACGATTAAATATTGGATAAAGTAATAAAAACAGTTAGAGTTTCAAAGTAACAGTGGGATATATAGCACAAAATCAAGCGAAAAAATGAATGTTTCCAAAATTTAGAGAAAAATCGCAAGACTATTTAGTTGATATCATTAAAAAATTTAAACATTTTTAAGTGGCTGGAAATATATATTTGTGCAATACATAATATAAGTAGTAATATCGAAAAACCACCAACATTTAGCTCATTTTTTAATTAAATAAAATTATGATTAGAATTTTTTAAAGCCATCATAATGTGTGCATTCACTCCATTCAAAGTATACCTGGACTAAAATTGGAAGCTCTTAGTCTAACCTGTTTGGAAGTCTAATCTGTAGAGAGGCGAAACATGCACACGCACACACACACACACACACACACACACACACACACACACACACACAC
>JAPMOQ010064962.1:171669-183206 GCA_026543055.1 Argiope trifasciata | reverse complement strand
ACACACACACACACACACACACACACACACACACACACACACACACATATATATATATATATATAATATGGTGTTTAGATAAGGCAAAGTGATGAATTATAGATGTTGAATGTTGTTAATAAACCTGTTACTAAGATTTAATTTAGCAGTTTTTATCTGTTTGTTATTCGTTTCTTCTAAAAGTGCTCTGCGTTATACCCCGGCTATGAAATAAAGCATTACTTTCCAACTTGTTTAGGTATATACTGATTTAAATATAATTTAATATACATGTATAACATAAATGTAATTGATTACTTAGATCGTTTGTTTTATTCATAAATGTTTTATTGTGCAATACGTAGTTTCCGTGATCTTTTTATATTGACAATTTTGAGCAGAAGTTAGAGTGCAGTAAGTATTTCGAAACTGCTTTCAGTGAAATTTAATTGATGATCCGGCGATGCAAGATAGCAGTTTAATTCATGAGCACCAGATAAGAGCAAAATTGAGATAAAAAGGAAGAAATATTATCAAATTTGTGGAAAGTATAGCAATTTAATTTGCAATATTGAGTTTTTTTATACCTTCACAATAATTATTCGTTATTACTGTCAGTATTCTTACATTTCATCTCATTCTCAAAATATCCCGCATACTTATTTTTAATAGAGATTGTGGGTGGTGGTAGTTCTAATGCCACTTGGTCATACCAAGCCGGAATGACCGGAACTCTTTCGAATTAAGGCAGAGGTGTGGGCCTTTCGTTGTTAACGAGCACCGTTAAGGTGAAAGTTAAGGTGCTCTAATGCACATGACACAACTCTTTTCAGGGGGCGGTCGAACTCATTCATACACTCATCAATCCATTCGCAAGTCAGAATTTGGATCCAAATCAGAGACCGACTCATCCCTGATTCAGTACCCCCAGAGGTATCGCTTTGCTATGGGAACTTGGAGGACTTTGCAGTCGCGACCTACTTAACGTGCCCCAACTGCCATTAGCCAACACGGCGGTCTTTGGCCGAGACGAGGACAGAACCCACGACCTTTCGGTTACAAGACTGACGCTCTACCAACCAGGCTACAGCGGCTTACATAAAGATAGTTCGATTTTGAAATTAGTTTGTTGAGATAATATGTCTATTTACATCTTGACGCCATATAATTAATGTTCAAATAGTTACTATCTTACATTTGATTAAATATCAATAAATGTTTGCCGATTTCCTCTTATTAACTTATTTTTTTATTCATAATTAAAGTGTTTTGAGAATTTTGGTTTTAATTAAGGAACATTTTATAAATTATTAGCCGGCGTCCTAGTATAGGGCTAGCTCATCTTTCCCATCATATGGGCGTCCTTGGTTCGAGTCCCGACATGATTGTTCTTTTGTGTTCTATTTTTGAAATAAGTGAATAAGGCCTTCTGTAATAAGGGATTGTGCAAGCGAATGTGACGTCTGAAGTTGATAAATCATACTCTTGGCCTTAATTGGTTCCACTGAAAAAACAAGAGATGCTCATTCTGCTTAAATCTCTGGCAGATAAATGTCAGCAGACTTGTAAAGTGCCATAAGTCGCAAAAAATAATTTATTAAAGATTTATTTGAAATGGATTGTTATTTTTTTTTTGATATCTAGCTTTACAAAAGGACAAGGAAATCATTCATAGCTAATTCATGGTTTTAAATTAACTATTTTTAATAAGGGATATTTTTTTTTACTTTTGTGATTCCATCAAAATCAAGTGAAATGGGAAAAAAATCCACCTGAAATCCTTTTCAGTTATATCCCACTCCCACGCCAAACGAACTATATCAAATATATCAAAAATATTCTTCAAATACTGGAAAATATCAAAAGCATAAAACTTAATTAGATGTAAAAATAGGACACAACTATTTTTAGAAAATAATGTGTACATTTTCTTGTTAAATAAAAAATACTGATGGGAAATTTCTAAAATTAGACGCAATAAGTAGTAGAAACACTGGAAGCCTAATTCTAAACAAATTGTTTTTTAGTACTTTTGGAGTATCGATGTCGCAGTAAAAACATTTGCAATTTTGCTGCCTTATATTATTTCCCTTCAGAATTCAATTTCTGCCAACAATAAGAAAATATTTGAAGATCTTATGAGGAATTTCTCTCTGGCTAGTTTTTTTTTCCCAGAATTTTTTCAATCAAAGCAAACGATTTTCAATTTGATTTAAAACTTATCCCTCAAGCAAACGATTTTCAATTTGATTTAAAACTTACTTATTCCTCCAGCAAACGATTTTCAATTTGATTTAAAACTTATTTCTCCAGCAAACGATTTTCAATTTGATTTAAAACTTATTCCTCCAGCAAACGATTTTCAATTTGATTTAAAACTTATTCCTCCAGCAAACGATTTTTGCTTCTTGCTTTTACAGAATAGTGAGTTTCATTATCGAGAGAACTTTCTTTATAAGAACTTTTCATTTATCTTCCTAAGCAAAGAGAAATAATTCTTCATAATTGAAGTTTTAAATAATTTTTTTAAAAGGAACAAATTACATGTTTTATAATTGAAATCTATATCCTCGTGAAATAAAGGATATAGAAAAATCTTGAATTGAATGTTTATTTTACTTAATTTTTTTCTTTTTTTTGTAGTTATTCGGACATTGTTGGGCCACAAAGGAAATGTAAAATGCGTCGATTTTCATCCCTACGGAGACTTCGTAGCTTCTGGATCTTCAGACAGCAACATAAAAGTAAGTGAAAAGATATCTGATTATTTAGATTTTATAAAAATATTGAAAAGAAAGGAGTAATTTCTAGTCATAATTGAGAAACTTTTCGGACAATAATCCAAAGGAATTGAATCAATGATACGTTGCATTAATTTTACAAATAAGAAAATTATTTGATATAAAATTACGAATTTGTTATGAAACTAAAGAAATGCTCTGTAAACATAAGTGGAAAATATATGAATCAATGAATATTGCTTCTATTACAAAAAGTTGCTCGATTATTTAAAATAATGAAATTTGTCTCTTAAAAAAGGCATATAGAATTTGTTATGAAATTAAAGAAATATATTGCAAACATGAGAAATAGGATAGATATGAATCAATGAATGTTTAATTTCGGTTATGCAAAATAACGACTCTTTGTTTCTTAAAGAAATGCATATGGAGTTTGTTATGAAATTAAAGAAATGTTTTACAAACCTAAGTATATTATCAGAAGATGGAAATAATCTCAAAGTATAAATTCAAAATAAACTAGATATATTAGATTGACATATTTTGCAACGAAACAAAAATTTGCTCCGAATTTTTAAAGCTCAGAATTTTTAGTTTAAGAATATTCCAGATTAATCCTCCAATTCGTAATAAAGATTTAAAATTGTCTTTAACATGAATAAAAAAACAAATAATTAAAGTTTAAACGATAATTCTTAGATTTGTACAACTATAACTGAGATTGAAACCACAACAAATTATGTTCTACCAAATTAGATTCGATTTCAATTTCTACCGAAAACGATCTAAAAGGAATTACATATAAACATAATTTTATAAGGCAATATTCTTATTTCTTCTCGCTAAATAAAATACTCAAATCTTAAACATTAACACTTAATTAGATAGAATGTTTTAAATGAACATGATTTTTTATAAGCTCATAGTAAATTAATTCTTCTTCACTTTGCATTCAGTATAGTTCTGTAATTTTTTTTTTTCTTTTAAAGAAGCTTAATTTTAATATACATTTCATGGAATCATAGCAAATGATCACTACAAGTATACTCTAATTTTACTGATTCTAAGTTCAATAGAGGTTCGTTTTAACAGCCATATTTTCCTTTTCCTTTTATAGTGTAAACAAAAAAGTTCTTACAATGACAAACCTTATTACGTTTATGTGGCTCTCTTTAGTCATTTAAATATTTTAATCTCTATATCACTAAGTCAAAACAAATTCTTACTCTTTTTTTATTTTCAAAAATATTCCAAAACTCCACATGACAAGACAATTCAAATGTTTGGTAAAGACCTTATTACATTTAATTTTATGCATTTAAAAAAAATTATGTCAGTGTTTTAACTTTTGCATTAATGAGATTTCTATTGGCATATTAGAAGGAAGGCATTACAAAGTTGAGACCTAATTCCACGGAGAACTAAAATAATAGAAAAATAAAAATTATATATTGATCTTCCAGTAGCAAAGAAATTGTTTATATTCCCTTTCCCCTTAAACCACTTTGAAAAATCATATTTGGAAACTATGTGCTTGAAGATTATTTTTTAAATATTTCTTGGTATTATCTTTTGTCTTAAATCTGCTAAGAATTAAATTTGTGAATACTTTTGGAATAGTTAACTTTATTGTCACATTTAATGCTCTAAGCTCACAGTTCCTTCGTTCCGTTTGATACTCTGCATCTCCCTATTTAGATTCAAGCTCATTCTAAAAAAAATGTTTATTTAGATAAAATTAATAGCTGTTTTAGATCCTGTTAATAGAGTTCTATGAAATTGCATCAACTTGCCTAAACCTTATAATGCTGACATTCAATCGGTCTCCACCATCCATCAATTGCTATCAACGATTTGCTATCGAATATCTAGCCATATCAACAAAATGGTATAGTTCTGAAATTCTTATTTTGAATAAAAACTTCCTTATTAGCCATAGCAGCACTTATAGCTCGATATGGCAACACGTTGAAATCGCAAAACAATAATTTAAAAAAAAATAAATAAATGAACAGATAAAAATATGTTTTGCCTTTTGAACATAGCAGACTCTATCCCTACGCTTTATATGCTATTATTATCATTTATATTTATATATATACTTTTTATTTATTAAAAAATCATGTGCGGTGTAAGTAAATTTATGAATATATTAACCGTACTTGCTGCAAGAACTCAAAGAATTTTGTAGGCAGATGAGATACCTCGCTCATGATAATGAATGATTTGATACTTTATAATTTATAAAATGATATTTAGTTATTTTAAAGTACTAAATAAAACTTCCTAAACGTTTAAAACTTTATTCATGTTTCATTTCATTTTCTGTCTGATTGAAGTACTAATCCCTGATCATTATCATGTTTTAACTGAAGTCTAGTCCGATTTACTTACCAATCTTCGAAGACCTGATGATAGATTGCATGATTTTGTTATTTTAAATCCACTCTATGATAATTAATTAAAAGAAGGTAACAAAAAATATTTAACTGTATTATGCTCAAGAAAAATGAATAAAGGAAAATAACAAAAATTCAAATGATTCGAAATAAAAATAATTTTCTTTTTAATTTCTTTTTTATCTGGCGGAAAACAGAAATTTTTTGTTTTGCATTATAGTAAGTCTGCATCATCTGTAAAATAATAAGAAAGGAATGTTTTAGAAACACTGGAGATAAAAAATTTCTTATGAATTACAATAAAGATATTAGTTGTTCAGCTTCATTTAATATTCATATTCAGGAAAAACTCAGAAAATGATAAGGGAATTCTACATATAATTTTTAAAAGTAATACAAAATGGTTTTTTTTTTTCAAAAACATTCAGATCAACATTCATGTTTTCAAAATAGTATTCTGAAAAGTCCAGTACAATAAAGTTTAAATGTTTTTATCATTTAGCTTTCTCCTGGGAAATTTAATTGCATTATCTAAGAACAGGAAACGATTGGATTTTAGTAAAAAAAATTATTAATTCAAGATGTCTTATATTGATTGTTTAATAAAATATTTTTCTTGCAATAAAATATCACATGAGACATGACAATAAGTTCTAAAGAATTAAATTAAAACTACCAAGTTGGCTAGTTATTACTTTAACACTAGAATTAGAAAAAATTCTTTTATTCACTGAAATAATTTTAATATTAACCAATGATTGCTTTTCATTGTTAGCAAGTATTTATGCAGTTTTTTTTAATACATCGCATGAGCAATTACAAATAGGAATGCACAGATTGTTTTAAAATGATAACTTCGATTTTTATTTATTCTAAGAACCGTTTATTATTTCAGCGAAATTATCATGAGTATTTAAGAATAAGAATTATTCTTAATTCTTCTTTTTGTAAAAATGTTTTGTTCTCATTGCTGAATATTCTTTAAGAAGTTTAATTTTCTATTTATTTATTATTTTACGTTTTTTATCTTGCACATATTTTTCAATTCCTATTAGATTCTCATTCTTTTCATCAAATTTGACAGGAATTTTGTTTTTAAGTCTAGGCCATTTTTTTATTCCTTTGTTTTGTCTCTTATTATTGCTAGTTTTATTCCTTTTGAAGAATGAGCACATTCTTTTTATATTTTATTTGTTGAGAATTAAAGATTTTGCGCTTTCAGACATTGTAAAATTTCTTTGTTTTGTGTATTCTGGGAAAAAGCTGAAATTTGTTGTAAAACACAGCCCAAATGTGTTTTATGATAACAGGGTCTAATACCCTATTGATAAGAGATGTTTTTTTCCCAAAAACTGTACACACTTTTCTGTTTAACTTTTTTGGCTTTATGTTACTTTATTTTATTTTGGATTTTTTTTTTACCATGCAACTTTTGGCATTATGTTTCATGTTATTACTTTTGAAGTTTTCATTTGGTAACCGAATTAGGAATAAATCTTTTTTCTAAAGTATTTTATCTAGTAAATAGTTTATACTAGTAAAGTATCTAAAAGTATTTTCTGGAAAAGAATTCTTTAAAAATTTGTCCGCACAATCTCAGTCATGAAAATGATACTACTAGAATTTGAGAAAAAAAAAAAAAAAGAAATTATTTTGATGCATTTCGAATAATCTAATAAATTTTTGAATAGAAAAAAGATAAATAAACAATTTATTTTATTAAGAAGTGCGCTTTAAAATATACAACAACATAAAAGCATTGACTCTTATGAAGATTCTTACAACGACTAATTTCATTTTTGTAAAAGGATTTGAAAATTCGTAAATACTCACTTCGATACTAACCGTTTTTTTTTAAGAAATGAACTTCAAAATATGCAATAAGGTAGGAGCATTAACTCGTATGAAACAGTTTAATCCATTTTTGGATAGGAAAAAAATAAAAATGCTGGAAACGAAGATTTTTGCAATGAATATTTTTAATTTTTGTGAAAGAATTTGAAAGTTTGTAAAAAATCATAAGAGCATTGACTGGTAGGAAATAGTCTAATGTATTTCTGGTTAGAGAAAAAAAATTAAGAGGTTGAAATGAAGATTCTCAGGACTAATTTCATTTTTGAAAAAAGGGTTTGAAAATTCGTAAAAAATCACGTCGATATACGCTGTTTTGTGAAATGAATTTCAAAACATTAAAAGTTAAAATATTACAATAACATTAAAAAAAGCAAGTAGGCAATAATTTACCATTTCAAAACATGCAATAACGTAATGTAATAATGAACCCGTTTCTTAAAATTAAAAAGCAGTTTGCTTACAAAACCAGAAATATCGTAAATTTCACATTAACTTTATTGTCTCTTTTTTTTTTCTTCTTTCTGAAATTTTACTAAAAATAACCAGATTGATAGAAACACAACTGCATGACAAGCAATCAACTGACAATGCAAAACTACAAAAAGCAGGGCAATCTTAATCTTTACTCCATTTAAATGGCGAATGAAAGCGGAAGAATGAAAATATTCCGTAGCGTGATTGCTACCCGTGTATGCGAGTTTTCCTTCGATTTCTTCGTGTTTTCCACGCCGTTTCCAAAACAACCAAGATCTTTTATGACGCCCCGTCCTTCTGTTTGCCCACCTTTTATGACCTTCGATTATTTTATCAAGAACGAGGAAAAGCATCTGCTGCGAACGAAGCTTCGGTAAATGAGTCTGAAGAAAAGAGGCGTACTTTATGAGTCTCGGAAGAAGAATTTATCAGACAAGGTTCCTACGATTTCTCTAGAAAAATTCAAAGATTGGGGAATATTTCTATATGGAATTTTATTTTAGAGAATACAGGGGAACGAAGTGGGCCCAATGTTAAAATCTGTTTTATTAGAATTTTGCTTTAAATAGAAATAGTCAGCTCAAATAGAAAGTAAAATTTCCTTAATTCTGTCGGTGTGCTTTTGATGTTTTAATTATCTATGAGAAAATAGAAATATGTGATTCTTTTTAGCTTAATATAATAGATTTTTTGCTGTTAGAAAATCTGAAAGAACAAAGCAGATTTGTTTTAGGTGAAAAATTTTTTAGAACAATATTTAGATAATCTCATACTGAATTGCATATGAACATTTTTCAATTTTACATATATATAAACTGGTAATTTAAATTTTAAAAAATCATGGATGCACTTAGTTTAACATGACATTCGAAATAATCTGCTGTATTACAGTATTTAGTTTACAATTTATCAATAATTATTCATATTTTTGAACTTGCACTAAATTTAACTATATGAAATCAAAGCTATGATGACACTATATTGCGTTGTTAGTATGAGAGTAGATCGAAAAGGACTCTTATAGTTAGTTATATAAAAAAACTTGTGTATGTGAGAGTGTGTAAAATTGTTTTTTAAGAAAGGCACCTATATAGATAAACATAAAAAATAAAAATGTCAAACATAAATACGTAGTTAAAAAAATATGCAAAAAGCGTGACTCGAGCCTAGACTCTGCAACATGCGTGTCATTCATGTTATTCTGAACACTATGTTGCACTGCTTAACTTCGAAGCGGAAGTTGAACATCTTTATTCTAATAGTTAGATATTTAAAATAAATTGTGTAAAATCGCGCTGTTTCAGGATATCATTTATATAGATAAACTTAGAAAGCAAAACTTTATCGAAATGTAAAATTTGATCCAAATCGTTAAAGCTATTCCGCAAAATGCAATTATCTCTAGTTTAAAGTTATATATACTTTTATAGTATCAACAATTTAGGAGTTAATTTTTTTTATGCAAAAGGTTTAGAATTTATTATTTGAAAATGTAATGTTAATTTTTTTAAATAGTCAGGAACGTATATATAAATCTATGGACAGTAAAAATATATAAATCTATCAGTGAATGTTTTGGAAGTCTTTTGGAATGTTTGGACTCTTTATTTTAAGAGGAAGCAGCTGGGAAGGAAGAAGCAGACTTTCTCATAAATTCCCACTTTTATTTGTTTTTAAAACTTGTTAATTTTTAAAAACCTCCTCATTGTTGCTTAATAATACTGAATAAATATAAGTTTATAACCATTTAAGTAATGAAATTTGCTGCTACAAATCATAATCTTTAAAATTCATTTAAAGAAATGGAACTACAACTAAATTTATAAACTTAAAAGTTGTTTTTCTAGTTGATAAAAAAATCTCATATTATTATTCTTTGATAACATTAAAGAAACTATTTTGAGAAAAAATATTTCTAAATTCCTGCTCAAACTCAACAAAATATGTTTTATTAAATTCAATAGCTGTAGTTGCCGTGGCCAAACCTGTGAAATGACAACAGTCACACATTCCTTTTTGTTAGTAGTAGTGGTGCATTTAAATCTTACTAGTTTTCACAACTGAAAGGCAGTTGAAATAGTTAAATAGTTTGTTAAAAGAATATGATATCTGATACTTTTTGCAAACTTCTTGGATAAAAAAATGAATGTAATTACACACTATTGTAAAAGACTCTTTATCAAAATTATGACTATCAGTATATCACTCAAAAAAGTCAAAAAAATATTTTTGCAATTTCGATTTATTTTTATTTTTTAACCAGTATTTTCATCACTTAAGTATAAACACACATTTTTTTACTATATATTTACTATCTTTTCCTGTATAATTTATTTCTAAATATAATTTTATTAAAATCATTTTCTTAATATATATTTTTTCTTTATGTTATAGCTCTGGGACAAAAGAAGAAAAGGGAGCATTTTTACGTACAAGGTAATATTTGACAACAGGCCGTTTTATCGTTCATGATATACGCAATTCGTTCGTAGATATAGTATATTTCTTGAAATATTTAAAATAAAAAAATATCCTTCATAAACATTACAAAGTACCTGAATTTCTAAGGTGAAATTATATTAGTAGCTGATAACTATATATTGATAAAAAAATTTAATTTTTTATGACGATTTGTAAAGAACGATTTTTTAAATAAATAAAAAAAATTAATATTTTATTATATAAAATAAAGGATGATCTTTTATTGAGTGCTTAATATGCAACAAAATGAATTGTTTAATAATCCTAATACTGTAACGATAATAAAGTAGAAAATAAAACAAATGTTATATTAAAGATTTGGATTGATTAAAAAAAAGTTTTATTAATTATCTTTATTACAATAAAAAAGATCGAAAATTCGAATTCAAATTTAAAAAAAGGATGTTTGGGATTAATTTTCCAAAAGAGCATTGCAAATATTGTTTTGTTAGTTGAATCTTTGTTTACAGAAAAATCAGTCAGTTAAAACTATTTAAAAATAAAAAAATTTCGAAAAATTCTAGAATTAAATATATTTTAATATTCTACATCTACTTTTAACAACATCTAAATTTGGAAAGCTCCTTATTCGCGCTTCCTTCATTCGTGGTTTCACTATTCGCGGATGAAAAACTGCGACCCAATTCCAATATTCAAGTCTAAAAATTTCTTTATTCGTGGTTTCTTTCTTCAACCTGCCATTATTTTGGCTTGCTAATAAGAAAGCGTGGGTTACAAGGGCTATTTTTTGTGACTGCTTCAGGAATTGTTTTATTTCTGAAGTTGAAACTTATTTTAAAAAACAGAATTTAGACTTTAAAGCACTTCTTGTTTTGGACAATGCACCAGGTCATTCTAGCGAACTTGAAACTATGGATCCAAATATAAAAGTGACATTTTTACCTCCCAACACGACGGCTTTGCTTCAACCTATGGACCAAGAAATAATCCAGGTCTTTAAGCTCTATTACATTAGACGAACCTCCAAAATCATATTAAATAATATGGAATGTAATTCTGATATGAATGTTATGAAATGCTGGAAGAAATTTGACAAAGAAAAATGCATCGTAAACATAAAAGAATCATTGGAAGAACTGAAGCCACACACATTGAAGTCATGCTGGAAAAAACTGGCCTGCTCTGACTGCGGAAAATGACGAAGAATCAATGTAAGTTCAAACTTTGACTGCAAACGTAGCCGAAATCACGAATGGAATAGGACGAGATGGGTTGGAACAAATACAATTGACATTCAGGAATTGCTTGAATCGTAAGATGAAGATTTGACTGAAACCGATTTGGAGGAAGTGTTAAATTTACAGCCCATTGAAGAAGAGGCTTCAACAAGCACTGGAAACGTGACATTTAATTTCAAAAATCTTAGTGAAGGTTTAAGAATGGCGTGAAGGTTTAAGAATGGCAAATGAGCTTTGTGATTTCTTTATGAAGTCTAAGGAACGAAGTCTTTTTTTAAGAAGCAAATTACTACTGCCATTGCTGCGTATCAGTCTGAATTGAAGGAGCTTTTGAAAACTGCCAAGCAAGAGAAAATTACAAAATTCTTCAAACCATTGCCCAAGCCTTAAGATAATTAATCAAAATGTTC
>JAPMOQ010064962.1:101555-171269 GCA_026543055.1 Argiope trifasciata | reverse complement strand
ATATATATATATATATATATATATATAATTACCATTCCGTATTCACGGTTTCTGTATTCGTGGCATATTTATATACCCAACGAATAAAGAGCTTTTACTGTACTTCACAAAAAATTCAGATTTCAGCAAAGAAAATTTGCGTTTTTAAACATACCAAATAATTTAAATAATTCATGAAAATGTTATAGTTTCTCAAATAAAATAAGTTGTATTGTAATGATCTCAGACTTAGAAAGAATAAACTCTGAATTCTTCAAAAGTAAAGCGAAACTTCTAAAACTATTCATGATGCAGATCCAATATTGATTTGTACATCATTGATGAAGAACATATAAAGTGGAGATGAAGTACAAAAGTAGAAAAAGAAAC
Source organism: Argiope trifasciata (assembly GCA_026543055.1). Taxonomy (NCBI): domain Eukaryota; kingdom Metazoa; phylum Arthropoda; class Arachnida; order Araneae; family Araneidae; genus Argiope; species Argiope trifasciata. The sequence continues at coordinate 170,900 of JAPMOQ010064962.1, read as the reverse complement.
AAAAAGTAAGAATGAATTTCTCTTTATAAAATAAACGATCATAATTTTTAAGAATGTTTTAATTTTTTATGTTAAAAGCATAGTAAGAAAATTAGTGAAATAATTTCATAATAAAGACATTAAATAATCTATGAATTCATTTATCGTTTGACAGTCTAATAAAAGAAATGACTGATATTTAATTAGAAAATCAAAAAGATATTGTTTATATCTTTCCATTTTAAAAAATAATTTAATAAAGCATTTTTAAAACTCTTTTATTCAAAAATGCTTTTTTTGCATTTTTTTTTTCTTTTTTAAAAAATTTATTATTTATAATTATAAACATCAAGGCTTCTGAAATTCAATCTCTTTATCAAATTCATGAATAGATAGCGTCATACGTTTGGAATCAAAATTCAATTGAAATTACTTAATTAAATAAGTTCTTACATTAATATATTGAAATTTAGAATTTACAAATGAACATAAATTTGCATTTGAAAGATCGACTTAGAAATTCATGCTTATGAAAGTAGCAAATAAACAAAGGCAAAAATAATTAATTCGAATTTTATTAAAATGATAGGAAGTGCTTAAGGAAGGAAATACTTTTGGCAATTCAATATGTTTAAGTTTTAAAAATAACATTTTCTCAGTGTTTAATACAAATAAGATTTTTAAAAAATGTATTTTTCTATTTTTTATTAGTTAGATAAATCTTAAAATTTCCATTTCAATTTCGCATATAAAACAGCTGTGTTTTTTGGACATTTTGCACTATGTTACAGATTTTTCTAAACAAGCCAAAGCATGAATTGCGTAAATAAGTTCAGTACTTTAGAGTTTCAAATAGCTGGCCGAGAAATATACAATAAAAATGGGAGCGAGACAAAAACTTACCAGGTTGGAAAATTAGTCAGCCTTTAAGATTTAGTTTCTCCTGGTTTCTAATGATATCATTAATCGTGTCATTTACCTGAAAGAAACACATTATCTGGAAATGTTGCGGAATTTAGCATCATTAAGACAGTAAATTGAGTTGGCTGAAAGGATCGAAGAAGTTTAAACTGTCGCCTTAATGGGATTGGAAAAAAATTGTTTCAATTGTGCTTCTAAAAGAAACAGATTGAAATATTATGGCAAAAAAATGAGGCTGACATAAATTTAACTAAGAAAATTTGCCATTTCTTAGAAATTTCAGTGCACAATAAAAACTAGATTTCAAATTTATGTACTGGCAACTGGATTTAATTTCTTAGAACTCAAAGTTCAGTGCATCTGTTTACTTTATGCGAAGAAAAATAATTCGAGTTAGAGATTAGCTAAAAAAGTGTAAATTTGCATTACATAAATAGTTAACTGAGATATCTCTCTCAAATATGTATTCAAATATATCCCTTCTGACTCCTAGAGCTTGAATGCGATGTTTAATCCCAAATGAGCCTAAAACTGCATTATAAATATTAATTCAATGGAACTTTATAACAACATATAAGCTAAATCAAAGAAATACTTTTGAAACCAAATACAATTTAAATCTAAATCCATATAGAACCATTATAGGACATATAGTTGGGAGGAAATTCCTGTTCCTCTTTACTTGAAGGAGCTCACCCCTATCTCACTCTCCGTTCTTTCCTAATAGATACACCGTCACAATGCCCTGTGTCTAAACAATTTTCGGGCTCTCAGACCATGTGACATGGCCGTAAAACATTCATTGTGCTGACTACCCTCCAATCATCAAGATGTTAAAACTTCTAGGGAGAAAAGAATACACTAAAATACATCTGAAACTTCTTCAAGCAGTATGCTCCCTACGATATTATCCGTGGAAATCGAACTTGCTTCATTACTTATACTACGTTAAAATGCGTACCCGCGCTTTTCCAGATATCTTGGAGCTGCGTCAAAATGCTTGTGGAACACACAAAGAGTTAATCATATTACTCATGGTTCATATGGACGTAATTATCACTTTTCCAACTTATAAGTAGCACTTAAATCATTCAACGACACTATAATTCGATATAAAAAAAATTATGGTCCTAACCACCTGGGTTATTCTACATCTTTCATAAATAAAACAGCAAATTCCCAAATCAGAAAAAAAATCATCGAATTAGATAGTAAGAAAAGCAAAATAATAATGGATTTAATATGATTTGGATTAAACAAAGTAATTATTGAAGTGAATAAATAATGCCTGTAATTTTACAGTGCAAAACGTATATACATTTGTTATAGTTAATAGAGTTATACTATTTTGTGAAATAAACATTTAGTTATTTGAAATCAAATAAAAAAATAATGAGCTAATGAATAAATAGTTATCTCATTTTCCTGTTTGAAGTGAATGAAATCAATGCATATTCAATAAAAGAACCTTTTCTTATTTCAAATTTTAAACATAGTTTATTTGCAGATTTTTTTTCTATTATTCATGATTATTGCTTTTTGAAGATTGATAGTTATTGTTCAAATTTTTTTGTCAACATCTATCTATTTCGATGGGAAAAAATTCAAAAAAGTTTACAAAAAATTGGCTATAACTTTCTTTAATAGAGATTTAAAAGGTTGATAGAATCAAATATATATCAAGTAATGTAATATTCTTATCAAATTTCTAGACAGCTTATTGGTTCTTGAGTAATTCTGAAAGAAAAGTAAAAAAAATCTGTAATTCTGCATAATAAATAAATATGAATTTGTGATTAACAAATATTTCGATGTTAAATTCTCATTTTCATTCTTAAATATTAATAATATGGATTTTTATACAGATCCAATTATATTTTAAACGAACCAAATAGCTACTTATTTGTAATTCTATAACACCAGTTAGCTGCTTTAAAGTAATTATTCTTATTAGAGTAGTGCTGGGTATCCATATAACACCAAAGCAAAACAGAAAATAATTAATTATTTAAATTATCAGTTCATTCAAGATGAAGATGTAGTAACTGAACTAGTAGTCTGCATCACTGTTGATATTGACTAGTCTTAGTTCCAGCATAGTCCCCACAGTGAAATGTTATGCCTCTTCCTGTTCTTGGTCTAGAATGTAAGCAAAAGTTATAATACTATAATAATATATTATTAAGAAAAATTTATAATTCCAGAAGTCCTTTATTTCACATTATCAACGGATCCGATGAAAAGTGTGTATGATGAAACAGACCTACAAGTTAAATAACAAACAATGATGCTTATCCAACATGAAATGCCAGCAACAAGATAAAACCGAAGTGTTCACAAAAGCAGCAACACGCAAACAGTAAATCGATTGTAAACAACATGAGCAACCCAAACTGCTCAGTGACAACTCAACTACTTTCTTTCGTCTTTGCTATTCCTGGCTATAAGACTCTTGAAGTAACTTAATATTTGACTGAAATCAGCTGTGTCTCAAAGCCCTTTATTATTCTTCATAACAAAAAAAGATTCTAAGACGATTGTTAAAACTCGAGTCTTCGAATCTTCATTGCCGAAATTCTTGGGGATTCTAGACTCTTTTATTTTTGAAAGTCGCCAAATAGTCGTCTTGACAGCAAAACCAGAAGTCTTTGAACATCCATTAGAGCTATCTGCATATTTGACTTCCTCACCACAAGACACACTGCCCTGGGAAGCAGCATTGGATATTCAAAACAACAAGTTGACTTTTATTTAAAACAGAACAATGCAATTTGTTTTAATTATATTTTAAAAATAAGTCAATAAATTATACGAAATGATAGTAATGAGATTAGGTTGGAGGGAAGAAAATTAATCACCACCACATAATTTTAATTTAATTTTATGGCTGAACATTTTTTTTCATATTCCCCAAAAATAGTAAAAAGCGATTGCATTGTAGTACTATTCGTGACAGTTGCCTATATCGTAACTATTTTATCCAAATAGTAAGGATGAAATTTGTCGAAACATATTAACATAAAAATGTATTAAAATGGAAAATGAATGAATTGATTTTGTTTGAATAAATAAAACAGATAGATTCACACAAAAGTCTTTAAAATAATATTTTTTTATAAAATAGAATATTTCTTAATAAGCACTTTTGCAACTAAATATTCTTGCCAATCTCATCATTTTTCTATATCCAACTGCAAATCAAATATCCGTCAAACTGCACATTAAGAGATTTTTAGATTCTTTCTTGATGCTTTATAGCAAACTCAGTGATAAAAGTTCTGTTTAAAAAACCGATTCAAGAGTGTCACTTCCATAACAGTATGTTTTAATAAAATAGGTACATTTTATATCTTTCGATTTTGTTTGAGACTTCTTGCCATTTTTTGCTGTCAGTATCTATGTACCGGAACACATTTCTTAAAATAGCCTTTTTTCTACGAATATATTGTACGAAAATATTCTGTCCATGCATCTAGGAAATACCTTGTATAAGTTAATACTTAATTCTGTGACCGGTGGTTGGTGGGTCCTAATTAAGATAAGCTTTCTTGTGTAACATTAATTTATTATTAAAACATATAAGGTTACGTTACACACAAACACAAACAGAGAGTGGACAAAAAAACACGTCAACACATAACGATAACAGAGGCTTAACTGACTGTCTCTCTAAGCACTCGCCAGAGGGCGGCGTGTAATGAGTGAATCATAGTGTAGGGGGAAAAGAGAGTGCTACAGTTCTTTAAATATAAGGATACTTTACAAATAGTTTTAAAATGATCCGATTAAGATAGTTTAATTGAAATAAATTTCAAGCTGCATTTTAGCTAGGAATGTATTATATTACCGGCACAGAGATTATATTATATGTCTGGTCTGTTTCTAAAAGTACAGGAATTTCATCATCCCGATTTATTTTATCAGTATGTTTGCTGCATATATTTCTTACAGTCATCAATATGATTTCCTTTCTGCATGTTCTCGAAATACTTGTTATCAAAAAAAAAAAAAAACAAAAAAAAAAACATCTGGGAAGGCAAACAGGAAAAAAGTAATAACTTTTATTTTTATATTTGATTTCTCTTCAAATCACCATCTGGTACTTTTGGCATACAGTCGCGTTCCTTCCTATGATATGATTATCTTCAGGTATTTTTTGAAAAAAATGGTATTTTGAGAATGAGCTGAAGTGTAGGGATATTGAAATTAATAAGGAATAATTATTGTGAACATATACAAAAATTCAATAATGATAATGAAATTACTGTACCTCCCACAAACTTTATTTTATTTGCCCCTTTTCAACTCAAATTACCTCACATCCAGTGCTAACAAATTAAACTTCTCTCTTACATCGTTTTCGGATCGCCAAATAAACTTCACCGAAAGCTGTTAAAAAATATTTAATGCACTTTTAATTTTTCTCAAAACTGTCAGTAATGTAAAAAGATCATTGAAACTACACATTGTACAGTAACAAGTTTTAGGAGAATGCCAACATTCTAAGTAATCAATTTATGTTATAAATGTATATAAAATTATTTTTAAGTACATATATACTCCAACAAGTTGGATGACAGAAAATGATGTTTCATTCCACAGCCAAGATATAACACAGAACATTGCTAGAAAAAATTAATAACAAACAGATAAAAGTTACTGAATTAAATCATGGTATAAATTAAATCAATAGCACTCAAAATCTCCAACTCACCACCTATTGTTTAACTCATTTAAACTCGTATATATATTTGATAAACACACAGATATGTGTGTTTGTCAAAATGTGGTTATATGGAATTCCTTAGTGGATCCTGAGATCTCGATTCTAGAAGCTAATTTCTTGATAATTTAAGAATCTTCAGTTTCTTCACTAAATGATCGATGACCACAGTTGGGGCTCATTAGTTTGGCATCCTTTAACTATCCTTGCTAATCATTCGTTAAATTGATAAAGAAAAAACGCAATTTATGATAATTTATATTGAATTCTAAATTTGGTCAAATATTTTAGAATATTCTAAAATTGTTTTTTGAATGCCAACAGTCAACATATATAAGTAATTGTGACCCACAACATATGCAAGGTTTAATATTTACAGATTTGGAAAGAGCAAATCAAGTCTAGTATTTTGTTATATAACGTGTGCTGTCCCCAAATATAGCGTTATACTCTAATTAAATAGTGAAGTTTGTGTTATAAAAATTTCCAGAAATAAGGAGAAAATTAATGTGTACTGAATATTTTCAATACAACAGATTTTCGAAATGTTAGCAGTTTGAACACAAAACAGGACGAAGTCTGGAATCAATATTCTCAGTTGTTTTCTGAAAAACATATGTTCCAGTTTCCTTGACTTCTATTTCAGCTGCTGTTTTAAGTCGTACAATGTTAACGGTTGCGTGAGATAAACTCTGTCTTTCAAATATCCCATAAAAAAGTCACATGGGTTAAGATACGGGGAATAAGGAGGCAAGGCTATAGCATCAGCTAATTTCGTAATGAAATTCACCTCGATCAGTCTATCATGAAAATGTCCAGCTAAGAGATCTAAATTCTGCATAGTGCATAAACCGATAATTACTTATCTTACCTATGTCATATAAGAATTTGATGGCATCGTCATTAAAAACTTCAAAATTAGTGTCTGCGATTTAAAAAAAATTGCCCCAGTGATTACCGCTTCCATGGTTTGCAATTGTCGTATGCATCGTAATTTGGAATCCAAGAACTCCGAATTTTAATTAGCATTCTTCGTATAAGTAGACTATGATGTTATATTCGGGAGTCCATCATGTTATACAACAGAATACTCGTCTTAACGTGTTATATCCAAATGAATATTATACGTTGTATACCTTGTGGGATATTCTGCATTTAAAAGCAATCAATTCAAAACATTTCAATCAATTCACAGCTAAAAATTTCTCGAAGGGAGAATTTTCTAGAACAAAAAGAAACAATATTGGAATTCTACCAAGAGGAAGAAATAATATTTAATAGGTTCTAAATTTCCTCATTTTAGTGGATCATTAACAAATACACTCATTTCCAGAGAAATGAGAGTTGCAGTAACGTCTTTTCATTTTTGAATAAAACTCTAGAATCATTAATAGCGAAAATCGACGATAATAAATTTCGGAAAGATTATAGACACCTTTTGCCCTTTTCTAAAACTTGTTTTAATCCGATAAATGTAAACTCTGAAAGGTTCTGAATAATGGTAGAATCATGCGAGAAAAGGATTTTAATCCTTTCGGAGTGAATATTCTTAAGAAATTATTTGGTGGTGTCTTTGTCTAAGTTTATAGATGTTGGCCGTTTATTGTTATGTACATATTATTTCCTGAGAAGTGATTAAGGTTTATTCAATTTATAAAATGTATTATTTTAATTCTACAAATCGACACTGAATCGCCCTTTTGGAATAAAACACGCCAGAAATAAATCGATATTTTTATTTAAATTCTGTATTTAAAATTCAGAATAATAATTATATTTTCTTAGTAAGTGTTTTCATCGGTTAATTATGATTTAAATAAAAAAGTCTTAAATTTAGTAATCTTTTATTATTCTTAATTTAATAGGGAAATTTATAATAGGTCTAATGTCTATGCAATAATACTATTCCTAATTTAAACAAATCTGCAGTTAATATTACGCAGCTGATAATGTAAGCCGTGCAAATAGATGAAGATATATAATCGTATCATCATTTAAAAAAATTTTATTGATGCATCAGAAAATTAATTATAAAGAAATTTATTTAACATTAATCTAAATTTTATTCGACTTTCATTTTGAATTCAAATCTGATTGCAAAAATGTGATATGATGCCTAAAAGTAGAAACATGTATGAGAAATGTGCTATAGGTCTATATATATATATTTTTTAAAATTTCCTTTATCATACATAAACCTTGAAATTCAGAACTTAACTGATGTTGAAGTCGTTCCCCATCGAAAAATTTAGCAATTAACTAATATCACACGTATTTGCTCTAGTAATAAATTTATATCAGATATTTAACATAGAAAAATGTAGCAATTAATTTATATCAGATATTTCCCATAAAAATGTAGCAATTAATTTATATCAAACTTATTTTCCATAGAAAAAAATAGTAATTAACTTATATCAGATGTTTCCCATATAAAAATGTGGAAATTTACTTATATCAAACGTTTTTGCCCGTGAAAAATATAGCAATTAATAAATAAAATTTACTTCTCACAGAAAATATAGCAATCAACTTATATCTAGTTTATTTCTGATTGAAAAACGTATCAAAAACATAAACATAATGATGTAGCAAGCATTGAAGAAGGGCATCATGGAAATCATTTATAACTAAGAATTTAGGATAAATTAAATCTAATATCCAGGTATCAATTTTACAAAACAATGACATCTAAGAAATCGTAAAATAATAAAGTTTTTCAAAATTTTATCTCATTATTACAAAGCTAAAAATATCCAAGTAAATAAAAAACACCAAATATTTTACATCTTCACGGACAATATTACTGAATTATATGTTAGAACTAACATATAATTCAGTAATATTGTCCGCGATAGCAACCATGGATAACCATGGATCCTGGATAGCAACCATGTTCGACTCAAGGTTACATTTTATTATTTAAATCATATACAGGCTTCAAAATTTGAAGGTATATTTACAAATATATTAGTCAGTAACTTTTTTTCATAATTTGTTTCATATAAAAGGATTAATTATAAAGTAATGACAAAGTTTTAAATAATTTTTTTTTCTCCGATCAAATATATTTGATAGGAAAAAAAAGTTATTTTGCAATTACGACGTAAAAAAATATTCAGAAATTTATTCCGCAGAAGACGTTTTTAAACATATTTTCAAATAATTTGGAAATATTTACAAAAATAATCTTAACGAAACTCTAGAAGAGATTCAATGAAATTGGAGAAATTCGAAACACTTCAAATAAATTCTTGTATTATACATCAGTGTTCTTTTGTGCCTTTTATTTTAATTGCTCTATGGAAGATTTTTTTACTCTCTCTCCTCTCGTATTCATGAGAATATTTTAAAATCTTTTTTACTGTTTGAAGAGCTGAATTTTGGACATTTTCTTACGTTGGGTTTTTCCCAACTGAAAATGCAATATTTTTATATTACTGAATCAAGTTACCGATTTCTCAGTTATTTTTTTTATCTCAATTTGATTCTAAAAACTCTGAATCTATTAAAAAATCTGAAACTAGAAACCTTATTTTCTAAGGGAATAGAAGAAAAAATTACAAAATTGCTTTTGCGACGAGAAACTGGATAGCAACCATGTTCGACTCAAGGTTACATTTTATATAAATTTAAATATTTTCTGAAAATAACTATGATTAAAAATACACGTATATTAGATTCGCGTAGCAAAATGATAAAATTAAGATTATTCGGTATTTTCAAATATATATTGTATTTTTTGAAATGGGAATCACTTCCCTGAACTTCAAGAAAAATCAGTTACTTATTTTTAAAAAATCTCGAATACTGAAAATTACTATTTACAGTTTCAATTAATTGCACTAGAAGTTTTAAAAGGAAACGTCATGAATAATTTTTTCCATTAATTTCTTTTATTTTTCAGGGTCACACGAAAGCTGTAAATACCTTAAAATTCAGTCCTGACGGTCGATGGATTGCTTCGGGGTCTGAAGACGGAGTCATAAAGGTGATTGGAAGCTTCTTTATTATTTTATTTTAAAAGTAAAGAAACCAAATTGCACTTTGAAGATCAAATAAAAGAATTGCTCTCAAAGACAACCATACTCAAATTTTGAAACTTTTTAAATATTGAATTTACCTTTGAAAATTTTCAGAAATTTTATAAAATAATAAAATTGTCTACAAGAACTTCAAAGCATACACAACCCGAAAAGTGTGTATTTAAAATTTGAAAAACAAAAATTATCTTTGACAGGGATATAGTGTTAAAAAGATTAACATAACTGTTTCTCTAGTATTTGTTTACAATGTTAAACTTGTACAAACACTTCTTAGCAGTAGAATTATGCATTTGGTATTAGTGTGAAAGAAATTTTGTTGTTTGAAAATGTTTATCGTTTGCTTCTCTTATCTAAAATAACTTTACAAAAATGAAGACTGAAAATAAAGCCAAAGGGTGAAGTCTACAAAGAGTTTACAAAAATATGAAGTTTACAGACAATGAAAGAGAATAAACACGTAGTCAATTGTAAAGGATAAATTCTTTAAAGTTGTTACTTTTCTTGAGACCTAAGGGTTTCTGTAACTACATAGTCTTCTAGTTTAAGTAGTAGCAATGTGTAGATAAGCTATAAACAAATTTATCATCATAAAATTTACCCATGGATTATTTCTATGTAATATCCAAATTCTTCCACCAAATAATAAATCGTGTATTGTTAATAAGCTATTTTTCAATTAACGCAAAATGATCTTGAGCAATTTTATGAAAATGTATAATGATGCAATTATTAAATAAGAATTTTATATGTACATTCCTCAATTTAAAAAATTAGAATATCTCTATAACTAAATCATTTATTATTTTATTTTTACAAAGCTGGTGTCGAAAGTAATAAATCGGAGGAGCAGAACTATTCGAAATGAAAAAGTTATTAACTGAGTTAATTAATTAGAATTTAATTCCTTACCACCTGATTCGATAAGTATGTATAAACGATTTAAGAATTGTAGTGTTACAATTTAGATTGCTCTTGTATTACAATGCATAAATAGATGGATAGAAACTATTAGAAATGGCGTTTAATCCCTCAATAAGTAGGTGGTCAAGGATGTCTTAATCTTTTTAATGATGAAAAGTTTTAGTAAATATTTCAAAAAATATTACAGATATGAAGTTAATCTTAGGATTTCGATGTTTCAGTACTTCATGTTTGTTGTCATGTAAAAAATTCTACATCTCAGAATCATGTTTAAAAATTTCTAAATATATTAATTATTTTTACTTATGAATTAATTGCATCCATTTTTGTGATAGACGTTCTTTTAATTAGGTAAAAAATAGTTGATATACATTTTACAATTTTCGAGAAATTTCCCAAACAATTTAATGGTTCATTTAACATTAGATACTTCATTTTTTAATATCTTATAACTCTAATAATTTTCATCAGAAGCTTACAAGTTTTTTGAAGGCTTATTTCATGGCCTGAAATTAATTGAGCGAAAAAATGGGGAAATGTAATTAAAAATTTCCAGGTAATAATTAATTTTCCATGTTTTTCACTCTTAATTAGTTTATCTATCTAAACAAACCTGTTTCTTTAAAACATTTTCATCCCTACCTGTTTTTTGAAGATGTGATGATAAATTTTCAAGTTAAAGAGGTGATCAATTTTTTTGAGGATTGTATCGGTAATTATTTTTCGTTTGTAAAGATGTTGTGTAGTGTCATCCAATAAATCCGTTTATCACGCTGAAGTAATTCATCAATTTACGTGTTTTTTTAATTTTATGCTGTAAGCAAAGTAAAGAAAAACCAATGCTATGTTATCAACGTTTTGTGCAAACTGAGTATCAGCAATAACAGACGTCATTTCTTTTTTTATGAAATACTCATGAAGAACCTGATAAGAAATTTATGTGATTTCCTCTTTTACTCCAGACAGTTATTTCTACGTTATTCAGAATATTATTACTCCCCTTGACTTATAAATCCATAACACAATACAATAAAAAAATGTGACTATCCACTTATATTAGCAATCCATTTGAAAGCAATGCTAGGGATATTTTGTACTAATCTCCAAATATTGAGCCATGGTCAAATGACGAGGACGACACCTGAGATGGCACCTCCTCTACAAACTTCTGCACCATACGAGAGGAGAAACAGAAATAGGACATTAACCCACTCGTAATGCATCTTTACTTTATTAGTTAGTTGAAAAATGGACAAAAAAATTGACATACATGTATCACATTACGTTGGAGTTGTCCCTGTTATTCTCATCCAATCCATACTTTATAAAGTGTAATTTCTCTTATTTCTTTTACCTTGAACAGATTCTGTTGAATATCTCATTCAAATAATATAGAACAAAATACCGTCTTGTACCCCGTATAAGTAACCATTCTTGTCACTGAACGGTTTGATGGGCAGTTTATGTGAATTTTATTAAATACCAATATAATTACAGTAGGAAAAAACAAAAATAATTACTTACAGAGCTTGAAAACATATAAAAAATTATAATAAAATAAACCGTTTACAAAGAACTTCTACTTTGAAATATCATACAAAATTTATCTAGAATAAAAATATACAGAAAGCTATTATGTATGGAAAAAAAACGAATTTATTCTTTGATCGCTTGTTATTATAACATAGTAGATGGGGAATCAGTCTTAAATAACCAATAAAAATGATTTGGTTAATGTTAACAAAGAAACTTTTGGTTTTAAAGATATTTATCAATGCATATGCATGTTAAGAAACTGTGAAACTTTTTTCTGCTTAGTCCTTGTGTGTATGACACTTGATAATGTAAGTTAGGATGGAAAGGAAAGATATATTTCAACTGATAAATTTAATTATTCTACGGATTTTTTGCCTGGAGAGGAAGTTGCTGGCGACTCTTTTCATTATTCTTGTTCATGGTTTGGTGATAGTTTCTTCGTATGCCAACAGATTTAGTGGAATTATCATTATACATAATTCAAATTAATACGTCCCTTTATTATCATAGTTAAAATCAAAACAAAATAAAACGTTTAGTAAACTGCAATACAATCTGATACTGCCTTAGTTAACCAAATCTCCAAACCGATAATATAAAATACAAATAACAATGATAAAATACAAAAATTATAATATTTATTAAAAATTTGTACTACTGCTGTAAATACTTAGGGAACAATGTTTTTGAAATACTCACTGTCTTGTCCGTAGGCTCAAAAGTCCGGAATCACAATTCAAAGAGGAAAGTTTTAACTAATTTCATAAGTGTGCACAGAGAATTTTTCAAAATATATGCGGAAGTAAACACTTAGTATATTCCGAAAGATGCCTTTTCTAAATTTCGTATTCTATTACTTTTTTCAACTCGCTTTCTAAAGCAGACGGAGTATCGGAAATCGATATTCTTCGCCCATATGAATTATTTGTGACACGACATTTTGAGAAGCATCAAACATACTTGCAATTCCTCTGATTTGATTTTTTCTTCTAAAGTAAGTCTTACTAATCGTTAGAATGAAAATTCAATACTGATACTTCTGTATTTCTGATTGATGTAGCCTGCTTTATTTTGATTGCATACGGAGACAAAAAAATTCTGAATAAATAAGAAAATAGATACTAATTCTTGAGTGAAAATATTACCTTTCTGTTTTTTAATGTATAGCGTTTGTCCCGAAGTAGGCATAGAATATTTAATCTTTTATATTAAAGTTTTTAAGAGAAAATTGTAAAGTGGTTATGTTATTGTAAAGTTGCATTAAATACACTGTACAATACGATAAAATATTCACATACATAACTTTTTATGAATTGTGAGTTCACTAAATCCGACATATCTGTAACAAGAATAGAAAAGGGATATTTTTTTTGAATAACTTTCGTGTATTATCTTTGAAAAATATCCAATCAAATTTTATGTCTACGGTCTAAATTTCCGCTTCACGGAAACGTTATAGAAAGAAATAAGTTTTGCTTTCGTCTTAATTAATTAGTGGACTGTATTTTAAATTGAGAGATATCAATTTCTAAAATATAAAAAAGGTATTCTTTTAACAACATTTTTGCTTTTAAAATGAAAATTACTATTTGGTATGACTATCCACAGCAAATTAGTTTAACAATCAGAAGATCACTAACAAGAATGTTTGTGCTTTGAAAAAATTGTTGACACTTTTCTGGGTAAAATAAGTTGATTATTAATTGATCATTATGATTTAATGATTGATGATTGATGGCAATTTATTATGCACAATTAAATTTCGATTTAAACCTAAAATCAATTCTCTGAGATCTCACCTGAGCTCTTCCCAACGCACACCCTTACCGGTAATCCCCACTAACTCCCACCCAGCTCTTTCTTTCTCTTCACTTCATTTCCTTTTAGCTCATGAGGTCTTAATAGACACGTGCAGGTTAGAGACATGACAAAGAACAATCATCAAAAAGGATTGAGAAAGTTCCCTAATTTAAAAAGAAATGATTCAATGTAAGTGTCAACAAGTTTTAACTTCAAAATATGGCTGTAATCAAATTTGTCGGCTTCTTGGATACATTAACAGGTAAAGTTTTAAAAATATCTAATCTGCTTTAAAATCTTCAAATGATTCTTTTTGCATGCGAATGAAAAAAATGGAATTGGTTTCTCTTAAGTTTTAAATCCAGGAATTTCATTGTCTATAACAAAAATAAGTTCAACTAAAAAATTTAATCAAACTAAAGTAATAAATATTAAAATTGAAAAATTGAAAATATAATAAATATTTAGAAAATATATTGGAAGAAAATAGTAATAAATAACTTTTGGACAAAATAATTTTATTTAAAACAGGTAATGATAAATATGGATTGATTTGACCTATTTTATTATTACTAATCTATCATATTTATTAATTTTGTGGTTCAGATTTCATGACAAAACATTTGAGATTAAAACATTTTTCTGTACAAAAGAAAATTCTATTAAGATGCTTTGCTTTAAAGACATAATCAGCTAAATTATTTAAAAAGCTGAATTTTTTTTTCAAATATAGAAAATATACGCACTGAAATAATAAGTTCTCTACTAGAAAAATAAAAATCTGCAGCCAAATTTCAATATAATGGGGCATAATATCTGTGATGGGCTTAAAAGAATTATTCATTTACTTATGAAACTTCAATTAGAAAGTAGTGTAGCAATAGAAAAAAAGCAGAGTCCATCTGGTTTTCTTCATCACCGAAAGTCACGCTGAAACATATGTAAAAAAAAGACAATTTGGCGAGTTGTAAAAGAGAAACTTATAAGCAAAACAAAACCAATGAAATATTCGTCCAGAAATGGAATGAGATTTTACTTGATGAATTGCAATAAAAAAACAAATTTCTAATACTTCTAAAAGAAAAATGCACTTTTATAATTTAAAATTTGTAATTTCTTTGGAATTTAAAATATACCTCCATATTATTCATACTTTTGTATATATTTATTTGTATTTAAACTATTTTGTATTGATATTTTATGAATACAAAAATATTTGTATATTTTTTTTGCATTTATAATTACTTGTATTTAAAGAAATTGTTAGATATTTAAAAATGAAGATAACAGAGCATTTTAAAGCATACATTATTGCCTTGAAAATCATCAATATTTTATAAAATTTATGAACATTACAAAAGAATATAAATCTTCTTGTCATATATATATATATATATATATATATATATATATATATATATATATACTACAAGGCTTACAGATGCAAGCCAATTTACAATTGGTTGTAGAATAAATTTCAAATATGAGGACATAGCCACAACTGTAGGGGAAAAAGGAGGAAACAAATAAATGCACAAATACAAACAAAAATAAAACAAAATTGCTTACTTATTAACAGAAGTATACAGAAAATAATATAAAACAATTAAAGAAGCATGGTTAAATAATAATTAAAAAATATATTTAGATACATAAGATACAGATACAAAAGTTATGTAGGCAAATACATTGTTGAAATATAGTATAAATAATACGGGGGAAAATACTGCTGATAAAAGTACAAAAGGAAATGAAAGAGGATTTACTCTCTACAGATCCAGATAAATTGGGAGGCCAAGCTATATTTCTGTTTATAAGGCAGTTCCTGAGTTTATATCTCCTGTTTTTTATTAACATTAATATTTGTATGATTAAAATTTAAAAATGTAATACTGAAATTTCAACATCTCTTAAATGACCATAAAATTTAGAAAAATTAATTTTTATTTTATTTCTCACTAGCCGTCTTTGGCGACCAGCTGGTTCGCCATGAGTAATGCGTTCTAAAATTTTTATATAAATAAAATTTTCATCACATATTCATTAGCCAAAATTTAAGAAATAGTTAAAGTTAAAAGATTCAGTTATTAGTAGTTAAAGAGTCGGTAACTTTATTCGGAAAAACTTTTTAGTTTAATGCTCTAATAATTTATCGATTATGCTTTCAAAATATTAAAAATGTTTTTTTTTTTCGGTGATATTGCCAAAGTGTTAAATATGTTTTTTAAAGAAAGCAAAAAAAAGGAAAAATTATTGAATTAATGATACAGATATTGCAAACGATTATAGAAATATGCCATTAAGTCGGGATTTCAATGCATATCCTGTCTAAATTCAATCAGGTTTACTGTAAATAACGATAATTTATGGTATTAATGATATAGAAATTGCAAACGATCATAGAAACCTTTGCTTTGCATTTATTTTTTTAGAAAGTATAATTTATATATATTTTTTATTTTATCCAGGCACGTGTTAAAAGTTGCTTATCTTTAGATTTGATTTGCGATGATAGTTTTTTTTTGGAACCTCCGTCATTGTTTTCTTTTATTTTATCCAGTCACGTGCTAAAAAAACAGAGGTAAAATATTTCTTTAAAAATTCGTTGAAAATAAAAGCTTGAGTTATACATTAAAACACTGATACCATTAGAAAGCTAATTTTTTTATCCTTAAATTGATTTTAAAATCATGTTTGTCCAATAATATTTTCGGACGTTATAGCGGAAAAACGTCGAAATTTTGCTTAAATTTTAATTAATTCAAATTATAATTAAAAATTCGAAAAACGGGCTCCAAGGTGCACATTGCCGACCTCCAAGGTGTACATGTACCAAATTTGGTGGCTGTAGGTCCAACGGTCTGGCCTGTAGAGCGCCAACACACACACACCTACACATTGAGCTTTATTATAAGTATAGAATAGGTTTTATAGTTTTTTTTTTGTGTTGGAATATTTAAACTCAAATATTTTTATGTAGAAATATCATATTACGTTTCATACGTAGTTGATTCATCCTTTCTAAGTATATGTGATTTAATTTTCAAACCAAAGCAAAAGAGAATAAATTATCCACAAGAAAACGAATTTCTAATTATCATAAATAAATATATGTGAGACGTCAGTAGACGCGTAATGTCAGTTTAGAATATAGATTATACAAAGCAAAACAGGAATAATGCCTTTATTCATGAAAAAAATCGGATAATGTATTTAGAGTTGTTTACGTATCCACGGAAACAAAATATGAAGCAGTGACTATGACAACGCAATACTAACTTTTACCTAATCGTCAAAAAATTTGAACTCGGAAATTTTGACGAATCCACATGCTACATTGCTCGCAGAATTCGGAAAACATATTTTTTTTTTAAATTATGTTTTTTTGTCTGTCTGTCTGTATCAAAGATAACTAAAAAATGCTATGGGTTAGACGGATGATATTTGATATACATCCGGTATGGTTTTATCGACATCAAATTAGACTAAAAGTTTCAAAACGCATCGCTTTATTTTTCGAAAAACATAACTAATTATTTGCAGTTGTTGCCAACTTAGTATCAGAAATATTTAATATAATCTCGTTTCATACTCAATTTTCATACCAATTTTTGTAGATTGTAAAAATTTCAAGCCAAATCTATGTAGAGGAAATCTTTATGGCTGTTCACACATAAGTTAACAAGATAACTACAAAATGAAGGTGCCCAGAGGAATAAAATTCGAAACATTTATTGAATATTTATAAAGTAAACACTCAACAAAGCTTGAATCAGTTCGAAAAACTGGTTAACAATCTCTTGGTCTGTACTTTTAGAAACACGTAAATGCGATAGCTCTGAAACGCAATCATATAAATATATATAATTCAGTATGTAAGTTTGTGACTATAAGTGTGATTTTATGTCAAGTTTAAGTTTCCATCGATTCGGAAAAACGCTTCTAAAATATAAAATGTATTTTTTATTAACGGATGTCAGGGATTAATTACGAAAAATTCGCCAAGGTTGATAGGTTCAATCAAAATGCTGATTTAACGCCAACGTTTAATATTTCGTAATTATTATACGCATATGCAATGCAAGGTTATCTCTGAGATATCACTTTTCTGATTGGGTTGGATACCCCTGATCGTTTCCTTAAGATCTAATTCAGAGAACTGTTTCATTCAGCTACAGCTAATCCAGAAATAAAATTATAATAAAATATTACTTCAAATATTTTACTGTTCATTAAGTAGTGCAATGCTATCTTATTTTTATTAATTCACCAGCGGGTGACCAAGCTCCGCTCTGAGAAAACAGGTATCGAAGCTAACTCGAAGATTTAAATTTTCAATTGTGATTTATCAAAACAATACATGCCATAAGAAAATTTGTGAAACCATTGGTGAAAAGATAACCGGTTAAACCTCGGCTTTTCATCGTCCACCAGCGATGTCATGTCTTGATGTTCCATTGGAAATCCCCATCTGCACTGGTCTCTTCCATGTTTGCTGACCATGCACGGAGCGCTTGGGTTCATATCACCACACGGGTTATGGATCATCCATTTCGAGATCAGTTCCGGATCATCTTCTGGAAACTATTAGTTCGCCATATTGGCTATAGATGGCAGCACGTTACCGCTTGAAACCTATTAACCATTATGGCGAACTAATAAAGTTTGAAAATATCCTATCTGTAACTCAGAACTGCTTGACCGTAGCGCTTCAAAACAGGTGCCAATCGATTCCTCGTGGCCAAAAACCCCAGACCCCCAAGTTTACCGGAGTTTATTAATTCTGGGGCGATTTTCGACTTGGCAACCATTCCTCGTATTATAGTATAAGATTTGTAACATTCATTTTAGCAATATATTAGATTATTTCAAAACACATAAAAAAATAAAAAAGTACTTATATTATACTTGCAACAAATTTCATATTTGAAGTTAGAGCATCAGAATTGTGAAAATTCTATTTCAATAATGCATTGGTCAAGTTCGAAAATGTGACACAAGTTCTACTTTATTCATCAAATTCTTTTCCAAACAATTCGCTTACGTGATTTAAATGAATGATAATTTAGCTTGTGTGACACATTTTTCTAATGACTAAGATTAACCCAAAAGTCTCAAGGTTAATCGATCCATTTTAACTAAGCAGTTTAGTAAACATATTCGTGATGAAAAACATTAGTGCTTTTTTAGTCCAATACATGCGATGAAAAAACATAGCCCCGTTTTCTTAACTCCTATAACCCAAATTAACTAAAACAAAGCACATGCATTTCTCTCCTTTGGTTGAATCTTAATAAGAAACAGTATTAGATATTTCTTCTGACACGGTTAGAAGGTTTTTTTACGTTATGGAAATTAATATTTCATTTCGTAGTAAACAATTTCTGGTTTGATCCTTATGATTAATAAACGCGCTATAAAAAACGATATCCTCAAAATGAGCTGACAGAAAATGCTGTTTTCTGTAATTAATAACGGACAATTTTTCTGTGACATTTATTTTTTGTTTTAATTAATTCATTTTTCTTTATTATTTGTTTTGAAAGTAGTAAGCGAATATCTCAAATGTTTTAAAAACTGGAATAGGTTCTTTTCTTCTTTTTTTTATTGCTTATTAATATCAGAAGAGTAAGAGTAATAATACAATTTAGAAAAATGCTTGAGAGCTTTCAATTCCTTTTATTAAATTTTTAATGAAATGCCAGACTTAAAAGCTATATACTGAATGTTTGATTTAGTTTTTGTCCTATTGCTAATTTCTAAACCATCAGAAATGTGCACTTCTTTCCAAATAAATAATCTTTAATGAGGTAAAAAAAATAATCTTATACTATAATACGAGGAATGGTTGCCAAGTCGAAAATCGCCCCAGAATTAATAAACTCCGGTAAACTTAAGGGTCTGGGGTTTTTGGCCACGAGGAATCGATTGGCGCCGGCTTTGAAGCGCTACGGTCGAACAGTTCGGAGTTACAGATAGGATATTTTCAAACTTTATTAGTTCGCCATAATGGCTAATAGGTTTCAAGCGGTAACGTGCTGCCATCTATAGCCAATATGGCGAACTAATAAAGTTTCCAGAAGATGATCCGGAACTCAAGAAACTGATCTCGAAATGGATGATCCATAATCCGTGTGGTGATATGAACCCAAGCGCTCCGTGTATGGTCAGCAAACATGGAAGAGACCAGTGCAGATGGGGATTTCCAATGGAACATCAAGACATGACATCGCTGGTGGACGATGAAAAGCCGAGGTGTAACCGGTTATCTTTTCACCAATGGTTTCACAAATTTTCTTATGGATGAATCACAATTTAAAATTTAAATCTTCGAGTTAGCTTCGATACCTGTTTTCTCCGAGCAGAGCTCGGTCACCCGCTGGTGATATTAAACTTAGCTTGTCTAAAAAATGCGAAATTAAAAGAAATACAAAACACAAATTTTTACACAATTTGGGCAAAACAATTCTGTTTCAAAAATAATAAAATAATTTTGAACAAGAAAAGCTCAATTCTTCAATTAAAACTATCCTGTACTATAAAACTTGTGTTATAAAACATGTTATAAACTGATTATCATTATTTTCAACAACTTTAACTGAAGAATTCCGTGATCTTAAGTAGACACTTATAAAGGAGTGGAAAAAGGGTAGCTATACATTAACGTGTTATAATGTTTAGTTTCCTTTCAATTAATCAACATGAATATTTATTGCTTGCCTTCGAAAATACATTTAATACTTAATTATCTACTTAAATAGATGTATCTTTTTTTTTCAGAGTTTCAGTGAAGGAAACATTTTATAAAACGGGGAGAGTATGTTAAACTCATCTTATAAATAATAAAACATCATTTTTGATTAACTTATTAATTTATAAAATTAGAGCTGATGCATATATAATTAAAAATTGAATGGATATATATTACAATTCATATTTAACGTTTACACATAATTGTCATTGATATTGCTACACTGAGGTCTACTGTGTGAAAATTGATGGATCCATTTCTCTACGATGTCCCTTTCTTTGTTGTTATGAAGTTACAATAATTTTTAATTCGCCTAAAGAATGAGTCACATGCAAAGATATTAAAAGAGTTTTCGTAATTTTTTTAATGCTAGTCGTAGATCTTGATAACATATGTCTTAGCATAGTACAAAAGCAAATTTATTCTTTTCAAGAGAGCTTCTTATCTTCTTTATAACTAATTTTGGTATCAGAAACATGTTATAGTACCAATAATTGTTTCTTCGCATTAAAGCCATTCAATGAGAAATTTTCTTTGTTTGCTTATCGAAAAAGAAAGTAGACATAACGTTTCTGGATTTTCTAGCAAAACCTAACTCAATAATGTGTTACAATACGATCACTTGTTTCATTTCATTCCGGATAATCGATGAAAAAAAATCGTTATTCTCCGGAAGAGAAACTGAACATCATTTTATTGGATTTCATATCGAATAAAATATATACCATCCTACATATTTTATAGACAAGCAAATTAATCCATGGAATTGATATAGTGCCACTGCAATAAACTTTCTTTTTAATTTGATTACATAATTCAAAGAACCTTATTACAGAAAATTTATATATTCATGCGAAACATAATACATAAATGTAATGTACAAAAATGTTTTTAGTGAATTTTCATTACGTTAAATATTCAATTTAAATTGCTTTGTTTTCTAAAAGTATAATATCCAGATAAAAAAGGGAAAATTTGGAAATATATCCCTTTTCCGTGAAAAGGGATATATTTCTACTTTTCTGTTGTCATAGAAACGTATTATTTTAGAATGAACTTCATTTCAAGATGTTTACAATTTTTTCAAAAGTTTGTGACATGCATCTGTTGCTAGATCAAAGGATACATGTTATGGAAAATATAACTACCTATAATGCATCTTTCCGAATATTTGTTGTTTTCGTTAAACATTTTCCGTAAAGAATCAAGCCTTTTGTGAATTTATATTCAAACATGGAAGGAAATAAATTACATTTATTTTCCTTCAACTAGATTTCTGAAAGATTTTCTGAATTTTACCTGAGTCAATTGCATCTCATTTGAAAATTGATTTCAAATTCATATTTGCTTTTTCTTTAATGACGATTCAAATAGCAATATTTATCAATCCATTAATATATATGTTTTAAATCATAAATTAGAATCATATATTGGAACTGTTAAAATATGTTTGCTTAATTTCATTTAAAATTTGATTGAAAACGAACAAAAATACATAGAATCGATCTTTTTATAAAATATATTCTCATAAATTATTAGTCTTGAGTCATATAAACAGTGCTATAAATATAATTTGGAATAAAATATTCCTAATATAAAATTTTTGGGAACTAAAAAAATAAATTATTAAATTGAAAGGTAAATGCGCTGCTATTAAAAATGCAAACGTCATGCATATATTCTCTTTTCTCGGTAAAATTGAATGAAATTTATAACTCAAATTAACTTAATTGAGATTTTCTCAAGTATCTCATCTTGAATTCCTTTGAAATAATATTTACTCGCATTCAAAGTAAAAGAGCCGTTTGTTACCTTTTACAAGGTAAATTAATTAAGAATTCCCTATGACATCGAATATTCTCAATAGAAACTCCTTTCTACAAAATGAATAATTAAATTATTTTGATATTTTTCACAAAGATTCGATATTACGTTTAGCTCAGCGATGAATAATTGAGGAAATATTAATTGCAAAGCTGTGAGTTTGCTTTTGATTTGAGTGCTTGTTTTCCATATTCCTTAATTTAGCATTTTTATTAAGAGTCGCTGTTAAACTATAGTTTAAAAACGTTTATTCTAATAAAAAAAATTACTCAGAATTTAGATTTGTTTACACATTATATGATATTCGGATACTTTTATTAATAAAAAAAGGATGAAATTAGATTATTAGTGATTATTATTACACATATCGTTCTTTAAAAGTGCCGCTAATTTTATTATAAGGAATCAAATTTTAATAAAATGATGTTTGTTCAAAAATAAGCTTACCATTTAATTCCTTTAAACATTCTCGTACTGAATATTGACTTTGAATTCATCTGTTTAAACACAATGTATGCAATTTTGCATTTAACTCATTGAATCATGGTATTAAATTAATAATTGTTTCGATTATGACCCAATATTTTAAACCTTAATATCTGCAAAATAAAAACCTTAAGTATGTTTATCTATCTGGGAGAAAATATTAATGTAATTTTATTTTTTTGGTACATTAGCGATTTATCTATTGTTAGTTTTTAATTATAGTCAATCACTCAGTTATCAAAGAAATATTCCATATAAACATTGATTATTGTGACGGGCTGTTATGCTCATTAACAATCCAAATTTTGTATAAGAAAACAAGGGCCAGCAAAAAATTGTTTTCATTGATGGAAAAAATTATCAAAAATTAAACGAAAGGAAATTATAAATATTAAATAAAATTATGTTCATTAGTACATCATTTGATTTTTGTTTTTATAAAATATTGGAAGGCATAAATTAAGTGCGTATTGAAACAGCACATTCACCTTCATTTACATTTAGGTACGTGCGGTATACACTGAAGTGACAAAAGTCACGGGATAGCAATATGCAAATATACAGATGGCAGTAGTATCGCAGCGAAAAAGTATACATGCGCAGTTCGTTTTCCAGAGCTCTCATTTGTGTTCAAGTTATTCATATGAACAGGTTTTTCGTGATTTATGGCGGCACGACAAGAATTAACAGACTTTGAACGTGGAATGTTAGTTGGAGCTAAACGCATGGGTCATTCCATTGCGGATATCGTTAGTGAAATCAACATTCCAAGATCCACAGTATCAAGAGTGTTCCGAGAGTATGAAAGTTCAGGCATCGCATCCCATCATGGACAGAGCAGTGGGCGACCACCTGCACTTAACGACCGAGACCGCTGACGTCTGTGTAGAATGGTTAATGTTAATAGACACGCAACACTTCGTCAAGTAACTGCAGGAATCACTGTGGGACGTACGAGGGACGTGTCCGATAGGACTGTGCGGCGAAATTTGTCTTCCTTGGGCTATGACAGCAGAAGACCGACTCGAGTGCCTTTACTGACAACACGACATCGCCTGCAGCGACTCTCCTGGGCTCGTGAGCATATCGACTGGTCCCTAGACCAGTGGAAAACCGTGGCGTGGTCAGATGAGTCACGACTTCAGTTGTTACGAGCTGATGGTAGAGTTCGAGCGCAGACCCCACGAAGCCATGGACCCAAACTGTCAGCAAGGTACTGTTCAAGCTGGTGGTGACTGCATAATGGTGTGGGCTGTTTTTACATGGCATGGACTCGGTCCTCTGGTGCAACTGAACCGATCATTGACTGGAAATGGTTATGTTCAGCTGCTTATAGATCACTTGCAGCCTTTCATGAACTTCACGTACCCACACAACGATGGGATTTTTATGGATGACAATGCGCCATTCACTGGGCCAGAACTGTTCGCGATTGGTTTGAAGAACATTCCGGACAATTCCAGCGCATGATTTGGCCACCTAGATCGCCCGATATGAATCCCATCGAGCATTTATGGGACATCATCGAAAGGTCCATTCGTGCCCAAACTCCTGCACCATCCACACTTTAACAATTATGGACTTTTATACAGATAGCATGGCTCAATATTCCTGCAGAGGACTTCCAACGACTTGTGGACTCCATGACACGTCGAGTTGTTGCACTTCGCCGGCAAAAAGAAGACCGACACGGTATTAACAGTCATCCCATGACTTTTGTCACTTCAGTGTATAGTGCATTGGTAACAAACATCAAAACATAAAATAACAGAAAACGCTGTAGACATTAAGCAAATTTTTTAAATATTTATAAAGCATTGAATAAAAATTAGATATCAAAAGCATAATTTTCAATAATATATTTCTATAATAAAATTAATTCAATCATTATAATTCCAGCCAAAATTATGACAATAAATGGAGGCTGATCCGTGTTTAAGCAGCTTAGTTCTATGGTGATGGAGCGGCTGGTTGTAAATAAAAAAAAGTTGAATAATAACAAAAATATAAAATAAGTCATCTAACTTGAAAACATAAATATTCCGGAACTAAAGATCATCACAAAATTAGACATGTATTATAAAAATTCAATATTTTATACAAAGTCTTCTTATTATATTTAAAGATCAAATAAAGAATTTTCACAATTTATCAATATTTTACTAATTGACCGAGTCAAAATTTCCCCAAAATCTCTGCATTTTGACTATTTTTAATCTATGGTTTTGGGTAATGAATATTGTATTGGAAAAAGTTAAGTTTATTCACCTTATAGTGTACGAATCAAATAACAATGTTTAAGAAATAGTCAGTTAAGTATATAATCGTATTGAATACATAGCAGATAATTTTTAATATTATTTTTGAGCTTTTTATTTATTATCTTAGCCCAATCTAATCTTGTTATATCGCTCAAGCATATAAAATTATAGACTTTACGCTAGTTTTAGATAGATATTTAATTTAACGTGAGAGCTGATGAAAATATTAAGTAAATTTTAACCCTAATTTGTAATACATAAACATTTTGAACAAAAAACAATAACTGATATTTTATGAAAAAAGTTATTTTATCATTAATAGTTACATTGCATATAATTCATTTTCTAAAGTTAATGAAAGTTATATTAATATTCCCTCTTAATATTTTCAAAACTCTCCTTTGGTTTTGATTATTATAAGACAACAGGAACAAATTTAATTAGAGATTTTTCGAAAAATAATTTATAGTCAAATGTGTCCCCTTTATAAACACTGATTCTTCCCCGGTTTTAAATTTAAGGCTATAAATAATCATTATTAACCCAGACACAGTTAAAATGAGTTTCCGGCAAGTTTTAAAAAGTAAAAAAAATACCAACATTGCTTTTGTCTTAACAAAAACAAGTGGCCAGATAAAAAGTTTATTAAAGTTATTTATGAACTTTCCGTATATTCTAAAACGAGGTAATAACTTATTTTTTCTGATTAATATTCATGTATAAGCAAATGGAAAAAAAAGAAAATAGCATATTAAAATCCTTGGACATACTGTATAGTTAAATAATTCCAGTTTCGAATAAATAAATTAGATATTTTGTTTGAAATGTTCTAGAAAATAATTACTTGCTATTTTTAATGATATTTTTTATAAGAATATATTCTTTTCCCCGAAATTCCGAATATTCTTTAAATTCCAATAGAATTCTGAATACTCTTTGAATATTATATTCTACAATTACAAAAAATATTCGGAAAATATCACAGGCACTTATAAATATCAAAAATATCTCTTAGATTTTTTCTCTAAATAATAAAATTTTAAATGTAAAAAGGAATTCTGAAGAAGTAATGGTTTTAGTTTTTGACCCCTAATTATTTAACTTCATTTGAAAATTGCTGTTTATATACGAAAATACTTTTATTAGGAAAGTAAAAACATAATAAACTTCATTAAAGAATAAAGAAGAAATCAATTAAAAATTATAATCTTTAAATGAAATAAGAACATATTATTATGTAATAAATTCAATTTTCAGTGTAATGACTTTGTACGGATGGTTTTGTTATTTATCTGTTTTTTTCTGAATCTGAAAACAATAAAAAAAATTTTAATAAAATTTTAAAAAAAATTTAACTACGTTATAATGGTTGTTAAAGAAAATCAGGCGCTAAAATACGAGCTTCTCTGTGGCAGAAATTGTGAATTATAATATTATGATGTGTGAATATAATATTATAGCCAGAAACTGGATTTAAAGAAATGAACTCCCAATGCCACAAGATTAATTTTTTATTGAATGATTATGTGATATTTATCATTTTTATGTGCCATGTATTTGTGTTTTAAGAATATAATAAATTTAAATCATTTTATGAGAATTACATGTTGTCCTAAAATAGAATATATCATTTATAAGGTAAGACAAAAAATTAGTTTTCAGATTTCATTGCGAAAATCACAATAGTGATTATTGATTAATAATTTGTAGTAGTTCTTCCCTGTGTAGTCAGTTTAGTTCTCAGAAAAAGAGTTTTCGATACAATATCTCAAATAGATGTTGACAGGTTACTGGTTTTATTGGCAAATTGGAGATCATTTAAAGACTTGGAAACGAACTCGGCTATAAAAATAAAAACTTTTTAAAATGCAGGAATGTCGCCAGTATTTCTCTTAGACCTCGAAAACTGAGATATTTCTAGAAATTTCCACGTCCTATTAGTCGAAGCGCACTTTCAGGATTCAATCATTCGAGTAAATTAGTTCTTTGGAGTTTTGATAATGAATTGAGCTCTCATTGTTTTATATTGGTTATCATTTAATAGACAGTTTGCTATTTTTTTTCTGCGAGTTATTTTATGCTTCAGCTGCGTTTGCTACCATGTATCGTTCTTGTTTTGCAGAATAAAATGTCGTTATTTGCTATCGAGCTTGTTGGATTTATCGCATACTCTTACCTGACGGATTTTACATAACAGTTGATTTTTTATTCATATACATAGATATATATATTCTGTGACATTTTAGAACTATCCATTTAATTATTAATCATAAGTCAATTTTAGCTTAACACATTAAAGGCGGGAGATCTTGACGAAAGTATGCTTGGTAACGCGGATCAAATCGTAGTACTACGACTCCCGCCTTTAATGTGTTGATATTCGGCCTATGAATTTCAAAACCTATTCAGAATAATTCATTATGTATTCTTCATTTGTTCTCCGTCTCTAGAAAAAAAACAGACTCTGAATGTTTATATTGTCAAGATTAAATTTGTTTTTGAAAGAAATTTATTCATTAAAATGGTCTCCTTAATTTTTTTATCTCATATTTTTTAATTCTATTGCATTTTTCTTATCATTAAAGTATGCATAAAATTAACTTCAAACTTTTAGATACAATGCTTTTTTATTTCTTTGATGGAAAAATTTTGTCCCGTTATTTTATCCTCGTTAAAATTTCAGTTTCTCTTCCTTTTTTTACTTCTTTTTTTCTATATTTTATATTTTTTTTTGATAAAATATGAAAAATTTGTTATAGAATATTTGCCGTTATTTTTTTTCAAAAAAGTTTATTGTTCCAATAATAAGAAAAAATGTCTTTTATTTTCATTTGTCTAATTTATCGAATATAAAAAGAAAAAACATTTTTAGTTAAAGTATAAAAAAATTATATAAAAACCACATGCAAACAATTTGCTACATAATTTATTATGTCAGAATTTATATCCTCAACTGTTTTTAATTTCAGGTGAATAAAATTAGTTTGTCAAAAAAAAAAAAAGAAAGAAATCAAGTTGTTTAAAAATATATCTTATAAATAATTTTATATTTTATATTCTTCAATAATTATTTTGATTATAAACTGGATCTCTAGTTTTTCATTTCGATAACTGAAATATTTCATGTCTTATTCGAAAAAAGTGTAAAGTTTTTGAAAATAAATTTAAAAAACCATTTACGTGAAGTTGTTATCCTTAGTGACCTTTGCATATTCGAAACATATTTCCTTATTCAATTTAATATAACCTCTTTCCGTCAACTTATTGCTTCGGTTTTGACTGTTTTTCTATCCTTAAGATATATACTTGTCACAAATTTCTTGTTTTTTGACACCTACGATTATATTATCATATCTGATTAGGAACGCCATCTTATAACAATTTCTGAATTCGTGTAACATATTATTATTGAAAAATTTAAATATAGCAGCCTTAACAATGTTTATTTCAAAACTAGTTATTATTATTTCAAAGTTTCAATGCATATATAATAAGCTGTAAAAAGTTTAAAAATTTTTTCAATGAAAATATATCCTAACTAACTCTTTCTTTAACCGGAACCCAATAAAATGTCTTGTTCTGCGATGAGTTTTTAATTAATACAATTAATTAACTTGATGCGATAAGTGAATTGATTACTTAAAATTTATTCTCAGCCCTCAAAAATTACTTTAATATAACTACAGAAAATAATAAAATACATAATATTTAAACAGCTTATTTTGCTGTAAAATGTACCTAGAAATAATTACAGACCATTTCAATTCCAAATCCCCCCCCTCCAAAAAAAAAAGAAAAAAAAAAAGAAAATTATCTGGCAGGAAGAGCGTCAATCCGAACTTTACTTAAAAGATAAATTTTGTTTTCTATCTAAAATATAAATTACTTCGAGCTCAATTTCTTTTGTCTCTCCGTCTGGAAAACATTCCTCTGGGGCCCCATCTGCAGCAAAGCCTGCTCCGAACCAGTATCTAATTTGGTAGCTAGGGCGATTAGACGAAGCGGAATCGAATTTAATCTTCTAGGACAAAGTTCTCAAGAAATGGTGGATTAGAGATAATTGTTATTAACCTAGTACTAGCTACTTACCTTGACGTCAATTTGCTGCTGCTTTTCGAAAGTTTTAAAAGTAAGGAGTTTGCTTTTGTGAAATATTAAGGTTTATTAGGTAGGAATAATTATAACCCAACTTGTAATGGATTTTTTTCATATTTTACACGTAATTCGTTTGAGAAATGATATTTCAATTCACGCTTCGTCATTACAGGTTATTCTTTTTTTCCCCCTTTTGTGTTACTAATGAAGTATGTAAAAAATGGAACTATATACAATGAAGTTAGGAGAAAAGACACAAAGTGTATGCAAAGAAGGGCTATTCTAATCACCTTAAAATCAATCAATGTTTTAATCATTAACCATTACTTCAATCCAAGTTTCTTCATTTCAGAAGTTATTCATTTTATTTCCTTTTTGCATTTCTAACGAAGTACGTACAAAACGAAACTAGATACAATGAAGTTATGAAAAAAGAAACAAAGTAAATACAAAGAACTATTGTAATCACAATAAAATCAAACAATGTTTTAATTATCAATAATTATCAATCAATAATTCAGTGAATGTTTCTTTATTATAACAGTTATTCATTTTATTTCCCTTTTATGAATAATAACGAAGTGTATGCAGAGAAGCTGCGCAAAAGTTACTAAGTATATACAAAATGGAAATTCTGTAATCATCAAAAATTCTGACATCGAGATTTTATAAATTTATTTATTTCAAACTTGAATATGTGTTAAAATACATTTTGGAATTATTAGGTCAGTTGAACGTTCATGAAAAGTATTAAAAAGTATGCATGTGTATTTGAAATCCCAGTACTAATTATAATAACCAGTATATAAGTATATATAATACTATAATACGAGGAATGGTTGCCAAGTCGAAAATCGCCCCAGAATTAATAAACTCCGGTAAACTTGGGGGTCTGGGGTTTTTGGCCACGAGGAATCGATTGGCGCCGGTTTTGAAGCGCTACGGTCGAGCAGTTCGGAGTTACAGATAGGATATTTTCAAACTTTATTAGTTCGCCATAATGGTTAATAGGTTTCAAGCGGTAACGTGCTGCCATCTATAGCCAATATGGTGAACTAATAAAGTTTTATGTGTATGCTGTTATAGGTTTATAATATGTATATATGTTTGGTTTTTCTAAATAAATTTGTCAAAAATATTGAACTTCAACACACTTCAATCTTTGCCTTTACTTTACCTTTGTATAGAATAGTTCCCTTTCCAAACTCTAACTTTGTTTGGAATAGTTTACAATGGTGCACTTTAACCGGTTATCTTTTCACCAATGGTTTCACAAATTTTCTTATGGCATGTATTGTTTTGATAAATCACAATTGAAAATTTAAATCTTCGAGTTAGCTTCGATACCTGTTTTCTCCGAGCGGAGCTCGGTCACCCGCTGGTAGTTATATAAACCAGTACTAATATTACTAATTAATCTTCGTTTTTTTTAAAAAGTATTGTCCTTCTAACACCTCAAAATAAATGTAAATAGACATAAGTTTCTGATGTACACATTATTGTTGCAAAAATTAAATTCAGCTATTGTTTAGTAATTCAACTTTTTTTTCTTATTCCTCATATTTATATAATAGTCTATATAAGAATGCTTTCTTGTTAACTTTTTTTTGCATTCACGCATTTGAAACATACGACCACATAATGATTCAAAGTTCAGATTATTGCAAAATAAATGCTGATTAATTAAAAAGACAAAATAAAATGACATTTTTCTTAAATAATGTTTACAAGATTAGACATTTTGCTAAATTTCCTATTAAGTATTTTAGTCAGATTCATATTCAAACGCGTTTATTCTGCAAACCTGTGAAAGACGCAAAAGTGCTCAAAATTGAACCTAAAATTAAATATGTTTATTAAAATTTCACTTTGTGAAAACATTTATAATTAATGCTAAGTTTTTGAAAACAACTGTTTTGAAGTTCAAAATATACAATTGAGGGAAAAAATGCTAAATATTTTATATTATTTTAAAATTTCTTCGATAGCTGAAATTGATTATGAAATTTTATTGCTCAGTTCTATTTTTTAAATTTATAAAATTATTTCAAACAAGTTATTTTAATGGAATGTTTCTGAGCTCACATGATTAATAGCAAAAATCCTTCAAGCTTCTGGTGATATTCAGTACTTAGTCATTCAACAATAACGTATTGTGAATTGACTCAGTTAAGTATTCCTTTGAACATTCAACAGTTTAATTTTTTTCAGTAAATTTATTTAAAGTTATAAACCAAATAAATGATCATTTTTGTTCAGGAGATAATGGGAAAGACATTATAAGACAAATTACATTTACTAAATCATATGAAAAATACGAAATTATAATTCAAAAATGCAGATTTTTTTGAGGGATCTACACATAATATATATATATATATATATATATATATATATATATATATATAACTGTTAAGGTGAGATACTAGAATTTTGAAACATTAATATTGTTACTGTCAGTATTATCATCTTCCAAACAGATATCTGGTCCTTATTCGATAATCAATCAATGCTGTCTTATAAATCTATATAGTAATTTATATACTATTATTGTATCTCACGTAAGAGATGTTTTTACCAAAATTGTTTTACTAAGAGCATTATTAAGTAAAATATATTATCTATGACCGTCAATTGATTGAAGTAACTTGATAATAAGTTATGGAGGCCATAAACAATAAATAGAAAATGTGAGGGGACTTTTTTCAAGTAACAAAATAATTGCTTTTTCGGCTACACTTAGAAATATTCTCAAATTGATAGAAATTATTATTTGAAATGGTTATTAATCAAATAATTATTTTATAATGTTATAAGTAATTATTATACTTCTGGTATCATTTTCCTCCTCTTTTTTAGTCTGCAGAATATGTTTTAATGAGCAATAATTTAAAATGTTAACTTGCTGTCCTTTTAAAAGTATTTGCTTTATTTTTCAAACGATATTTTAAAAATAGCAAGTTATACTATCTTACTTATTATCGATTTTATTGTAATTTCAAAAGTTAACATAATATTAACAGATTCAATATATATATATATATATATATATATATATATATATAGCTTTGGCAGTTTAGAATGAAAATTGATATCGACAGACTGTATCTGAATAAAATATAAGGATTTCAGCATTTTTTATGTGGTGAAGAATTCAAGTTCAAATTTTGCGAAGATATTTAGCAGAATACAGGAAATTTAGGTATTAATACTATCAGTGGCGAAACGTGTAGATGGTCGAACAAAATTTTTCTTTTGCCACTTAATATTGTGATCCTGTCATTTATATCTACATAATTATATTAATTGTAATTATTTCATAAAAAGTTACTAAAATAAAAATAAAAATTCTTGGTTGACCTAAGTAGGAATTGACAAAAAAATTTATATTACTTGTTTTATAAAAGCTTTTCTTCAACCATTCAAGATATTATCTCTTTACAACTTAGATCACATTACCACAGAGAAATTGCTCAGAGGTATATTTACCCAGTCAAATCAATTACCTTCAGATCAGTGTGTAGGCGTAGTAAGCGTAGGCGAACTATTTGATGTCAGAATTGTAGTAATCAAATCATACTAAAGCAGAATACGTTTGATCATTGCTCTGATATTTCTATCCTTAAAGGCAGTGATTCTCAACCTGTGGGGCGCGCCCCCCTAGGGGGGCGCGAGCACACTAATGGGGGGGGCGCGAACATATCCCAGAGAAAATGTTATTTAAAAAATTGATTAAGTGACTGAAAGCAACGAACACACACACATACAAAACGAAATACATTTCCATATATTTAATAATTAACTTATTAAATCAAAACAACTTACAAAATTAAAAACAAATTTAATAATTTTTAGTGACTTCCTTGGGTTTGTCTTGTAGAGCAAAGGTTTTCAAAGGATGGTTTAACATTAGAAATAGACACTATCAGTTCTTTTTCTATATTTAGCTGAGATCTATATTTTGTCTCCAAAGAAGCCACCTCAGAAAATCCAGTTTCACAAAGGTAAGATGTTGAAATTGGGAGTAGATTGCGAAATGCCCTGGTTTTTAGTGTAGAAAACTCATCATCCACTCCTACCCAAAATTCAAAGAGCGATTTATTATTAAATTGCCTTTTGGTTTTGCTGCTTGATGTAAAGTCTATGAAGGTTTCTTCCTCTTTAATTGAGAGTCCAATCGGGAGTATTTTGAAATGGAGCCCTCACCCTATTGTAGCTTGATATCAGTTTGTCGTCAGCAAGAAAGTACTTTTTAAAATTCTTTACTAGCATTGCTAAATGATTTTCAATGGTTACAAAAACAACTTTTACATGTTTTTCTTCAGCCT
This sequence comes from Argiope trifasciata, assembly GCA_026543055.1. NCBI lineage: Eukaryota > Metazoa > Arthropoda > Arachnida > Araneae > Araneidae > Argiope > Argiope trifasciata. The sequence continues at coordinate 137,229 of JAPMOQ010064962.1, read as the reverse complement.
TGTAAGTTTTAATACAATCTTTCAAATTTGCAAACATTGTTAAGTTTTCTTGCTTTAAATTGCTCCACAATTCCAATTTCCTTCAAAAAGCATTAACTTTATCACTCGTATCCCATATATGTGTATTTGCTCCTTGCTGTTGAAGATTCAAGTTATTTAATTTCTCGAATATGTCGACCATGTAGCTCAATTTCATCACAAATATACTATCGTGAAAATTCTCAGCTTCCGATCTGTTTTCCACTTCTAGGAAAACTGCGATTTCTTCTCTTAATTCATAAACAAGTTGCGAAAATTTCCCTCGTGATAGCCATATTGACTCGCAATAAAATAGTAACGCTGAATGTACTGCACCCATGTCTTTACAAAGTGCGAAAAAGATACTTGATTTCAGGGGTCTCATTTTTATATAACTTACTACGGTTACAACCGTAGTTAACACAATATTCAAACCAGGACTCATTTCTTTGGAATCCATAGCTTATCTGTGAATCATGCAAGGTGTCCAGACGCACTGTGGCGATTTTTGTTTCACAAGGGCTTGAATACTTTGAAATCTTCCTGACATAGAAAGAGCCCCTTTGGTGCATATTCCGACTCAATTTTTCCATTCTATGTTTGCCTCGCTCATAAAATCATATAAGATAGCAAATAATGCGAGTGCTGTTGCGTTGAGTTCTACTAGTTTCCAGAAAAGTAAGGCTTCTACTACTGACAAATCATCACAAAATTTAACATAGGCAATGAAATGAGCATCTTTATTACTATCTGTTGCCTCATCGAGTTGTATTGAAAACACTTTGTCACGTAACTTCGACAAAAGCTGACACTTTACATCTTCAGCTATATCAGCAATTCGACAGGCAACAGTATCATTTGAAAGAGGTATAGACTGCAATTGCTTTGCAAAATTATCTCCAAACATAATTTCTACAATCTCAATTGCGGTTGGCAAAATTAGCTCTTCACCAATGGTGTGAGGCTTTTTACACCTGGTTATTTTATATGAAACTTTGTAAGAGGCAATAAAAGCTTTTTCATTCACAGACAAAGTATTTTTAAGCAATGATTTTTGCTTTTCATATGATTTTAATTTTTTAATTTTCTCTGGATTTGTTTACGTAATCACTATGAAGCATTTCCAAATGTCGTTTAAGTTTATTAAGTTTCATGCTGTCTGCCGCCAACATTTTTGAGCAAATGTTACACAAGGGCCTTTCTTCTTCATTTACTTCAGTACAAGTGAATCCAAAATTTAAGTATTCTTGAGAATATTTTCTTGATTTTATTTCTGGAGCCACGCTTGTCTGTGTACTTGTTGATGCTTTCCTATCGTCTAATGCTCGCTTACGCCCGCTTAAAAATTTAACCATGATTCTGCATAAGTCTACTGCCGTGAATATTTAATACGGTGAATTGCCATTACACGAAAATATATATAAAATACACATTCAGAATTGATTCAATAGCGATAGAAGGATCGACTCGAATGAGATTGTCTGGAATTGAAATTGGCGACATAGAACTTTCTCCTTCACTTTTTGAGAAAATGTTTGTTCACATCTACGCACGCTCCTAACTAAACTTTTAAGCTGACCAGATAAATTCCAGATAAATCGAAACTTCTGAGAATGCCCGACATGGCAGGACGCAAGCGCAATAAAAAGGCATAGGATTCTTGTTTCCTCAATGCTAAGGATCGGTGTTGCAAAATGTCAATAAATTTCTATATTCTTGGTAATTTGTAAAGTTTAAAACTAATTCTGTAGTGTAGGTTTAGCTCCAAAATTCAATAGCGATAGAAGGATCGACTCGAATGAGATTGTCTGGAATTGAAATTGGCGACATAGAACTTTCTCCTTCAAAAATTATATAAATACTCAAAATAGTATTTATACATTTTATTGTATGCGATGGGGAGGGGGGGGGCGCGATGAAAATTATGTTTGAAAATTGGGCCGTGAATACTAAAAGGTTGAGAAACACTGCCTTAAAGGGATATGATTAGATTATTTTTTTAAGAAATATATTTCCTTCTTCCATTAAACCTTGCTTTAATGATACATTATTATTTAAACAAAATAATGCATATCAAAACAAATACTTCTTTCATTTCAAATTTGTAAATTCGGTTTATTTCGCAAGTTTTTTGTACCTATGTTGAATTTTGGTACCAATGTATATCATGAATTATTGCGAAGTATTTTAGGAGGTGTGAAATGTAATGACACATGGAGAAGAAGAACAAACTTGGAACTTAACAATCTATACAAAGAACCTGACATAATAAAATTTATCTCAATCCAAAGACTAAAATGGGCAGGACACGTGATTAGAATGGAAGATGACCGAACCATTAAAAAGATCTTCGACGTTAAACCATCTGGAACCCACAAAAGGGGTAGACCGAGGATCCGGTGGATCGAGTGTCTAGAAAAAGATCTAAAAGGTCTTAGAGTTAATAACTGGCGAAGTCTATCCAAGAAGCGGGTAGCCTGGAATTCGATTCTGCGGAAGGTCATGGCCCACCCTGGGCTGAAGCGCCACTACAGAAGAAGAAGTATATCATGAATTAAAAAATAAAGCAATTATAAAAATTATGTAATTGAAGAGGGTTGAAAGAAATATTTTGAATAAAATGCGAGCAACCTCTTCTGGATTTGTGAAAATCATTTTTTTTCGACATAATCCTCAAAGATAGCTCATTATTTAAAGGCATTAATGTACAAAAAATGTCTTCGCTTGACCAATACACACTAGATTCACCCATATTCATTTGTTGTTAGGGGAACAATAACCGCTGTTTTCTCGTTGCAATTGGCAAATATCTGTGGAACATATTTTCTCAGAATGCTCAAATTTCAATACCCAGCGCTTACACTTTTTTCAAAAGTCTTGCCTTTCTTTACTTTTTCTGTTGATAAGATACCTCATGTCCAGCTATTTGTTTTCTTAATGTCCATATAGTTTTATCCATTTATTTGAATCTTGATTAATTTTAGCTTATCTTCGTATCCCTTTGGTGATTCTTTTAAAGTGATATAATTTTATCCATTGTTTGGAAGAGTATGGTCAACCAAAAATCCCAAACAAACCTAATTAAAATCGTTTGATCGATTACTATTAAGAGATTGGTTCAAAGAAATGTATCTCTCTCTCTCATTCTTTAGAGAACACCCCTCTAAAAACAAAGCATGTGGCTTGAGTACTCAATTAATCAAACTCAAAGATGAATATTTCTTAAAATAACTGATTTATGTGTGTATTGGTATAGTAAAGGCAAGTGACTACGTCGAAAAGTCGATTTTGTAAGGCTATATTTTTTTATTTTATATTCTTAATGTTTTAAACAGGTTCCTCAATAAAGCGTTAGAATTTTGTTTCTTACTCCATTTTTGGATTGGGGAGGGGTTATACTGAATTTTATATTTATACTTTTTAATATTTTTCTACATCTTTAAACACTACTTTCTCAAATACAGAATTTGATGGAATTTTCTTGCGAAAAACTTCATAAATTAAAATATAAAGCACATTTTTTTCTTCTAACGACATAATAATTTCACAGTTTTGCAGGTCCTGAACTGAAAATTAAATAAGTTATTCATTTAGAAATATTTTATAGTTGTTTTAATGCTGCACAATTTTTTTTTAATTTCGTGTTATTTAGCAATCGAACAACAATATTTTTAAATGTTGCTTTTTTTGTAGTTCAGGACCTAAATAATAAGGTTTCTTAAGCTATTTTCAAAATTTGAAGTAAATCATTTGATAAATTTCTCAGAATAATTTTGTCTTAGATCTCTTTTTAGTCAAAAAAGGAAGCCCTTTATTCAAATTTTAAAACTTTTTGCCCTTACCTGATATATTTTCTCATAGATGTTTTATCAATCTTTTTTATGCAAATAATCAAGACTATAACTTTTTTCGAAAGTTGCTCAAAAAAGTCATCTTTAACGTAATATATTATTACAATGCGTTTTATTTTAATTTTTTAATCACTAATAACTAAATTCTTCAATAGTTTGAATATAAAATAATAGTAGGTGTATGCGCTATTCTGTTAATAAGGAAACGTTTTTGTAAAGTGAATGTACCCAATTTCTCTTCTGTATATGGCATATATTAAATAAAAAGAATTCGTTGTACTACTAATTATGCATTTTTTAATTGTCTTTCGTTGATTATTGAAAGATTTATTCTTTTACAGCTATGGGATCTGCCTGCTGGTAAACTTCGAACAGAATTTAAAGGACACACGGATGGAATCAGTGATATAGAATTTCATCCCAATGAATTACTTCTCGCTAGCTGTAGTTCTGACCAGTAAGTAAAAGTGGTCATTCTTACTTCTTATATACATCTTCTAATATAAAAAAATGCTTATTATCTTAAAAATACAATCCTTTTATTTTGCTTATAACCTATAAATGGCTTTTCCGACCCTCCCGACTGTACATGGAAAAATTCGAATGACCAGAATACCGCGACAGTCACACTACAAAGGTAGCAGATCTTGTTGTACAGTATTATTCAATATTGTTTAATATTATATTATATCATTTAATGTAATATAATATTCTACATTATTGAGAAAATATTAATAAAATACAATATTGTACAATATATGTGTGCTACTAGGTAACTGTGGTTAATTTCTATGGGACATCATCGGCCATGGCACAACCCTTCCTTAGGAAGCACGTCCCTTCATTGACGGGAGGCAGCCAAACCCTACCTTTTACTGCCCTCACCAGGATTAGGCGACAACCACAAATCATGTCGAAAGCTTCTTATCCACAATTAGCAATTGCTCTTGTTTGAGTGTAATTTTGTTTATAAAAAAAGGCTCATGCATATAGTAGAAAATGGATAATGGACAAATTTAATTACATCTCAAAATATTTGCGACATTTAAACAGTTCTTAAGGCAAAGAAATTCATTTACTTGAGAGGTGAAAGATTTCTCACTTATGAACATTCGAACAAATCCTAGTTTATTTATTCCTCTTCTATCTGGCCTCGATTTTAAGCTTACTAGTTGCCCATAAATACCTGAATTTTTCTTACATCAATTCGCATGTTGAGATAATTATCTTAAATGCCAAATGAGGCTCTTAAGATTGGTATATTTTTTTTTGCAGCTTATACATATTCTATCTGCAATCATCTGTGGCTTATTTTTTTCACCGCACTGATGATGGTAACAAATCAACGATCCATGAAATGAGAAAAAAAATCCAGTAAATTTGTTGCATAACTTTTATCACTAACATTTTTCTGGGACAAGACAGATAATGAATATTCTGATTCACACTTATTAAAATAAATTAATGCTCTTCAAAGATAGTTATGCAATTGCATCTTTTTTCGCAACAATAAATGGGTATTTGTTTCTTAAGGCAAATATGTGCAAATTTATCGTGATTAAAATATATATTTGACTAAGATAATCGCATATTGACTTGTTTCAACAATTTCGCATTTACCTTGAGATAATTAATTCCTGAAACATTACCTGTAATCTCTTACTCTCGAATGTCAAAAATTACTCGGATTGTCACTAGCCGTGTGAAAATAATTACTTATTTTATGAATTTGAGCTATTGTGCAAGAGATATCCAGTTAAACATATATAAATTGCACATTAATCTTATTTCAAAAATGCTCACCAGGTATTTATGAGCTTCTAATTTATAAATTTATTTTATTTCTATATATAATATCAAACTGCATTATTTCTGCTCAAAAATTTCAGATATTAGTGTAATAAAAAATCTTTTCTTGTTATTTTAACTGAAAAAGTTTTGCTCTTGTAGCTAATTATTAAATTTATTTATTGTTCCAAAAATTACCCTTATATTTTCATGCCAACTTAACTGGGACAACAATGCATATTGTTGCAACTTATAAAAGATTTTTAAAATATTTATTTTCCCCTAAAAGAAAATCAATCACAAAATTCGATTATTTATAAAATATTTATTATAATTACTAGTTTCAATTTTTCATAACTTTATTTTGTACACTTTTAATAAAAAATGTCTATTCTCTAGAGTGAACTAATTGAGCATTTTAATGTATAGTTGTTAACGATAGCTTTTAATCAGACACATTTTTAACAAATTTTAAACAGTTATAATCTATACTTATAATAAAGCTCAATGTGTGTGTGTGTGTGTGTGTGTGCGTGTGTTTGTGTGTGTGCGTGTGTGTGTGTGTGTGTTGGCGCTCTACAGGCCAGACAGTTGGACCTACAGCTACCAAATTTGGTACATGTATACCTTGGAGGTCCGGAATGTGCACCTCGGAGCCCTTTTTTCGAATTTTTAATTAGAATTTGAATTAATTAAAATTTTAGCGAAATTTCGACGTTTTTTCACTATAACTTCCGAAAATGCGATTGCACAAACATGATTTTTACATCAATTTAAAGATTAAAAAATTAGCTTTCTAATGGTATCAGTGTTTTAATGTATAACTTAAGCCTCTATTTTTAACGAATTTTTAAAGAAATATTTTAACTATGTTTTTTTGATCACGTGACCGGATAAAAGAAAAGAAAACAATGACGGAAGTTGAAATAATAATAAAAAAACTATCATCGTAAATCAAGTCTAAAGAAATGATACTTTCAGCACGGGACTGGATAAAATAACATAAATATAAAAAGTCATACTTTCTAAAAAAATAAATGCAAGGCAAAGGATTCTATAATCGTTTGCAATATCTAAATGATTAATTCAATAAATCTTCTTTATTTACGGTAAACCTGATTGAATTTAAACAGGATATGCATTGAACTCCCGACCTAATGGCATATTTCTATAATCGTTTGCAATATCTGTATCATTAATTTAATAATTTTTTTTCGCTTTTTCGCTTTCTTTCAAAAAACATATTTAATATTTTGGCAAGATAACCGAAAAATACATTTTTAATATTTTGGAAGCATAACCGACAATTAAAACTGATTTATAAAATTAAAGAATATTATCAAGAAAAAGGGTTCTTTTAGAACTTTCCGTCCATCATCTTAAAGTAAATATTAATTTCAGGCCCATCAATGCCTGGAATTACTTCAAGGCTAATGAATATGTGATTTAATTGAAAATTTTAGAACGCATCGCTCATGGCGAACCAGCTGGTCGCCAAAGGCGGCTAGTAGTTAATAATAGCTTTTAAACAGTTATAATTTTTAAAAAATGATTTTAAATAGTTATGTTTGTTAATGACAGCTCTTAAACAGTTCCAGTTGTTAATATTAAATTTTTAAACAATCATAATTGTTTATAATAGATTTTAAACAGTTCCAGTTGTTAATAATAAATTTTTAACAGTTATAATTGTTAATTGTAGATTTTAAACAGTAAACAATTTTAATAATAGTTTTTTAAACAGTTATAATCGTAATAATAGATTTTAAAGTCATATTTTTAATAATAGATTTTAAACAGTTATAATTGTAAACAATAGATTTGAAGCAATTGCAATTATTAATAATAGTTTTTAAACAGTTATGATTGTTAATAATAGATTTTAAACAGTTATAATAATTAATAATAGCATTTAAACAGTTATAATTATTAATAACTAATTCGAACTCTTATAAAGTTTCAAGAGCATTTTGTGAATCTTAAAATTTCTCATGAACATGAAAAATAAACTGGTATAAAATAAAAAAAGATATATGAGAAAAGGACTTGTATTTTATCGTATAATAGGATGCATTACGTAAGATAATGAATTTTTAAAATCAGTAACATTAAAAAAGTTTTCTCTAGCCTTTCGAGAAACCAGTTATTATATCTTAAAATATATCCCTAGCTATAAAATAATATGAAATTATATGTTTAAGAGAGTGGAAGCCGTGTTTAAAAGAAACGGAAGATTCTGTATAAGAGATATTCATTCCCTTTCACCATGCAACATTTCTGTAAATTAGAACATGTTCTTTTATCTTTGATCCTCTGAAGATTCCAGTAGATCACAGCCATTCGAACATCAGCAAGGCTTTGCAACCGATATTGCATTAAGAGTGACATCTAATCGAAAGCAATAGGACTAGAATAGGTTTATTGTCTTAAGACGTTTCCGAACATCGAGAAAATGGATATTAACTCATTCCATGGGAATAATTTAATCTGTGGTCGGACGTCATGGAGTCTGATACATACAAGGCCCCTAGACTCTCAGGGGGTTAGTCCCTAATTCTAGGGATACATCAATTGTCTGGGATGTAATTAATTGTACTCATAAAGAATTATAATACTATATTTTCAATGTGCAATATTCTTTGTTCTATTTTTTTCTCTGTCCAATAGTACAGGGCTATCAGACATTCTGTTAAATAATTGAAGTTTCTAGATATCGATACTAACATATTTAACGGAACATTGAGTTGTAAACTGTACTCAGTCTGATGAAAACGTAAAAAATGTATTGTGCGAGTAAAATTTAAAGTATGAAAAAAATTTCAAAAAATATTTTCAGAATCCGGATTTTTAGTATTTATTCATTTGAACTGGTTATCATGATATCATATGTAGTTTATAATTAAATTGTAATAAAAGATACCACCCACTATCCTCACGAATGCCATCGAGATGATGATCCATACGATCAAGGTCATAAGTCTTCCTTTGATACCAATAGGAGTGACTGCAGTGATTTAAGGGCTGGTTGGTTATTTTAGAAAAATGGTTATCATGGACATTATAATAGATTTTATAACTTCTAATAACTGTAAAAGAAGATATCGATTGCTATACTTGCGAGTTCCATTGAAATAATGACCTATGCGATAAGTGGCCATGTTCTTTCCTCTAAAAGAATATGATAAGTGGTCATATTCTATCCTCTAAACTCTTAAAAATGAGTCATTTAAGGACATCCCAGATTTGAAAGAAAAGATCAATATAATTAGTTAAGGTGAAAATGATAGCTAAGCATTTACGTTATCCCTACCTCTGAATACATATAATCAAGATATTATCAAAGTGGATGCTAGGAAGAAAATATGTTTAAAAAATGCTTGAAGCATCTTCTAGAACTGTTGCCATCACTAATTGATTTAAAAAGAATGCGTTTAAAGATATAATACGTATATTAGCCAATCAAGCTTTCTCATCGTAAATATGTATTTAAAACGTAATCATCAGTATTTCTGCCTACTTGTTACCATTAAACTTGTACTGAAATTTCTATAAGATATTGGTGTGTAGATTTCCATGTGCACACATACTTTTATTGCCCTTTTTGACTATCGCCTGTGTTAAAGATGGCCTCTTCAAAAATTGAAACAATGCCAAATTTTTAAAAATATATAATAAAGTAGCATAAGTAAGAATAACAGGCAATCGCAATGGTTCAGTCGGCAGAATATTTGTCTTCTAATTATTTGGTCTGTTAATCGAATTCCAGTCACAGAATGTTTTCTAAGGACTGGAAAATTCTTTTGTCTAAAATGTTATCGATTGTCCATCTAAGCTCTAGAAGATTCTTGATCTTTCTTAAATATTAAAATTGGATTGCTCTCGAACATTCTATATGTGTGTAAAAGCTGAGTCTGATCAGTGATGAATAAATTCTCCGCCTCGTGCTTTTGTGAATGGCTTCGTTCGTATAAATTTAATCTAAAGGCTAATTCTTTACAACAACGTGACAATATTCTGAGATCCAACACCTACCACATTATGTACTCTTTATTGGAATATTGGTTTTGGTAAAATAAGTCTTGCACTCTTTAAGAGTAGATTAATTAATTTTTTTTTCTTTCTTCGGCAAAAGAGCCATTATCAGTCCAGCTGTGCCAAGCGTGTGTTGATTTAAAATGCAAAACATTTCATTAAAGCAATCTAGGTATATATTGGGTAGAGACCAAATAAAATATTCTAAATTACAAAAAAAATATCAAAATAACTGGTATCAAAATTAAAATAGAATTTTTTTTAAAGTTTTGCTAAGTATACTCTGGAATTCAGACAAACCTTTTCATTGCAAAAACCGTATTTTATGTATAGAAAAGTCGTATTCAAGGACACTTACATACAATATGTAGAGTAGATAGGATAAACTATATCATGAGCAAGTTGAAACGGAATGAAGTCTATGAACAAATTAAATATAGACTGAATAAACTCTTGGTAACTAGACATTATGTCAACATATGAGAGAAAAACCCAGGGACAGATGGTCAGATGAAATGCAATTTGTTATTTCTTTGCAAACCTCAAAGATGTTGCCATATAAGTTGCGAACATTTCTTACAGCTTCGATTAAAAGGTGTAATTTTGTTGGCGCACTTTAAAACTGGTCATTTAAAATTGCTTTTACTGAAGCTTTCAATGAATCATACTAATATGCCACTGAATCCGACTATTAAAATTTGGACTTTCAATAAACTTAGCTTTTCATTATATTAAACATTTTATACATGCATACATAGAATAATGAAATCTATTGTTTCTTCTTCTTCTTTGTCGACAGGCCATCAACAAAACTATGAAATATTACTTATTCCGTTTCAGACATGCTATTTTATGATTTTCCTACACTGCTTCTCGTCATTTTAAATGGAGCATCCCTGATTCGTAATTCTAGATTGATCTTGGTGAATGTGGTAGAATGTAGACAGTCCTTTCTTGGATATTGATGTCGGTATGGAGACATTGTTGAATATCCATTTCCATTTACCAGCATGTAAACTTGATCTACCTCCATTCCTTATCCATGCACCTAATCGATATTCGTGGGTAATCGTTGCATTCAGAATACTGTCTCATGTTCCAGAGAATGCTCATTATGACGCCCCTTACGTCATACATTGGGTTATTACCTTTAGTTATTGGTGGATATCCATCTTCGATTTTCCGAATTTAGAAGCTCCGTCTGTATTCTATGAATTTTTGCAGATTAAATGTCATTGAAAATATGTTTAATTTCAACTTATGCTTTTGTGGACATTTATTAAAAAATATATGTAAATGTGATCTAATTATCTGAAAATCTTGAGTAAAAGGTAGCATGAAAAATTTAAGGTACTTTTCTTTTTCATGAAGTTTTTGATATGGACTGGACATAGTGAGAAGACTGATATCAAAGATTATATTCTGATTATTATAAACAACTGTGTAAACAAAGTTTAGGACTATCAAAAATAATTGCCTCGTTATGATTCTTATAGTGTGGGGATGCGTATGTGTCCACACAAAGCTAAGAAAGAAAAATTTAATGAATGAAAGAATAAAAAAAAAATTGCTTACAAAATTTAATAGAATAATTATGTGTTTCTGGCGCTTGAATCATTTGTACAATTAGGCGTTATCTATTTTTTGCAAATTTTATGTTTTAACTCTAAATATTAAATTAACTTCCATTTAATATTAACTAACATTCTTAGTATTAACTAATAAAAAAACTTATTAAACTGCAAAATCTTATTATTTATTGTTAAAAACTATTAATCCGACATATAGTTTAATACTCAAACATAAAATAAAAGTCTGATTATACTTAAATGTTTTAACATTTGACTATCAAATATCATTTTTCACAATGGAAATGCAATACATAATATTATATTATTATAAAAAAGTAGTTATTTTTAATCTTTTTTTATGTATTAATTTACTGCAAATAATGTAATAACGCTTTTGTATCTCTATTAATTTTTACCTGATACATTTTACCTTTCTTTGTACATTCGAACTTTTTAATGATGAATCAAATTCTATTGACACTTCTTATTACGGAATTCTTAGAATTACTTTAACATATTATTTTTGTGTTTAGAATTATTAAATACATTTTCACACATCAGAATTACTAAATACATTTACACATCGATGAATTAAATTAAATTTTTAGTGAACATATTTTGTGTCTTTTAAGTTAATTTTGTTAATTTATTATTCTAGATTTGTAAAATTCTGGGATTTGGAAAACCATAGACTTGTATCGCATACTGATGGTGATTCTGGACCAGTTCAGTAAGTGAATCTTCTTCCTTTGAATGAAAAATAATTAATTAATATTGTTTTAAGTATTGTATTGTTTATTATTTGAGTGGTTTATCTTTAAATTATATAAGTTCATTCATTAATATCCCACAATAACAATATAAAGATTGAGATGCTCAGTTTTTTTAAAAAAAATGTCCATCATTTTCTGCTAATTCATAATTTTTGTGTACCGATAAAATCATCGATAATGTCTTAAACTCAGAAATACTAACCTTGAATATAAAAGCATCATCAGACTTTTATTTTCACAAATGAAACAGATGACATAAAATAAGTTTTTCAAATTTTCGAAAAAAAAAAAACATAAACTGGATCTTTTTACTTTTGAAAACAGAATGAGCAAAGCTCATGGAAGGCACTTTTATAAATAAAGTGATCGTGTAAAAGCAATATTCTAGCAAATGCACTCAGCAGAAAGAGCTCCCAGCTACAGAAGTGAATCAAATTTTTAGTGTTTGCTACATAACCTTTTTTTTATATGCAATTGATTACGAATTCCTTTCATAAAGTAGTTAAAATAAGTAATACTTAAAGACGATCAACATTTTTTGAAGAAACGTACTGAATAGAGAAATAGTATTATGATAGGAACACATAATACTATTTCTCTATGTAATGATACGATAACTGTTATTATTCTTTCAAATGTAACAATGGTAACATAAGAATTTTTGAAAAAATTATTTTCTAGGATGCGTGAACTTAATTTTGTTGATTGAACCTGAATATCATTTGTTAATCCATCCACCATATGTATTTTCGCCTGGCCAAAATTTGGAAACTAACCATGCATCAGGTGAAGGGATGTTTGGATTCTACCAAACATCTTCACAAATCATCCATCGAAATCTCTGAAGAAAAGTAAAAGCACATTATGATATGTTGCCTTATCATACAACAGCATTATTCAACTACCCAACATTCAATTACACCGATGGAAAAAAAATCCCAACACCAAGAAAAAATTATTGACCAGTAATGAAATTTTACGAATGCATTTGTCTAAGTAAAGTATTTAATGGATTAAAATTTCAAGAGCACAGGTAGAGCCATTGGCGAGAAGAGACATTTCAAATGTGAAATGTTGGTACATTAGTAACTGGTGTAACCGCCAGAATTTTTAATGCACGCATGCAAACATGCATGCATTGTGTCGTACAGGTGTCGGATATTATTTGTGGGATGGAGTTCTATGCCTGTTGCACTTGGGCGGTCAATGCAGGGACGGTTAATGCTGGTTGTGGATGACGCTGGAGATGTCGTCCAATGTCGTGCTCGATTGTAGAAAGATCTGGGGATCTAGAAGGCCAAGACAACATGTCGACACTCTGTAGAGCATGTTGGATTACAACAGCGGTATGAGGGTGAGCGTTATCCTGTTGGAAAAGAATCCTTGAATGCTGTTCATGAATGGCAGCACAACAGGTTGTATCAGTAGACTGACGTACAAATTTGCAGTCAGGGTGCGTGGGATAACCACGATAGTGCTCCTGCTGTCATACAAAACTGCTCCCCTAACCATAACTCCAGGAGTAGGCCCTGTGTGTCTAGGTCGCAGACAGGTCACTCACGTCGCAAACGGCAGTGGTTTAGAGACAGTGGAATGCACTGTACAGGGCGTCTGGCTCGGAGCTGTCCTTGAAGTAACCGATTTGTAACAGTTCGATGTGTCACTGCGGTGCCAACTGCAACTCGAATTTCAGCTGCAGACGCAGTACGATTAGCCACAGCCATACGCCGAATACGACGGTCTTCCCTCTCAGTAGTACCACGTGGCCGCCCAGAACCTGGTCTTCTTGAGGCAGTACCTTCCCTTGACCACTGCTGCCAATACTCATGCACAGTGGATACCTTCCTGCCAAGTCTTTCAGCAATATCGTGGAAAGAAAACCCACCTTTTCGTAGCCCTACAACACGACCTCGTTCAAACTCAGTGAGCTGTTGATAATGGCTTCTTCGTCTTCTCAGAGGCATCCTTGACTGACATTAACCCATTACGTCAAATCTCAACTGTGCATAACGATCACGAACCTTACAGCGCTTATTTAAAGCAAACCTCATTTGCATGTTCATAGTGTCGCTAGTAGAGCCACACTTACGCGCGTAGCACGAAATTTGAATCGACTTCATCTTTCAGATGTATAAACACGCCCACCAAATTTCGTTTATCTAGCACAGCTCCTTCCTAGTGTTGGGATTTTTTTCCCATCAGAGTATATAGCATTTACCCAAAGCCAGTAATGCTTTACAGTATGGTGGAAATTGAATGCTGACTGAATGTATATTGAGTGTGCTCAATTTAAGAAGAAAGCAATGGACATGACTTTTGCGCTTTTGATCAAATGTAAGATTGTTTTTTTCCTCACAGCTGATGTTAAGTTTCTTCAATCCATCTACATCTGTCTCTTCCCAAGAGAAATAATAAACTCTGATTTATTACTAATTATGAAGTTTCTTAATCACATGTTCCCGAAGATTAAATCACTGAAGAATATAAATATAAAAATGTAACATCTATTATTTTCATTTCTATTTATCTTGAGTACGAGTGAATACGTTGATTGTAGCGCTGAATTTCTATTAAAGTAAATCAAGTGGACTAAGTGGTCATCGGCACCCCCTATGGCAGTCAACGTGTCAAAACAATCCAATAGAATATAAGTGATTTAATGAAGACCCTTAAAATTCATTCACAATTCTTATGCAATGTTAGTAAAAGATCACTGTTAATTGTATAATGTCCGATATGTTTGTTTTTGATAATATTCTGTCCTTTTTTTTATAGCTCAATTTTCTCGTCCATCACCGATTCAATATGACCATATACCATCTTGATCACATTTACCGCTTATATATACTATGTCGATTTTACATAAACAAAATGCTCCTCTCAAACCACACAACTCATCACTAGTTTAAGTTTCCAGTTGACACGATAAATTGTTCTGGTTAATAGACATCAACGCCTAACACTATCCAAAAGAAAATACTACAGCTAGAATCTATGAATCTGAACTCCCTTCTTATGAGCAAAATCCCCTTTTTAGCCATTTTTAAGATAACAAATGTAATTTACTTTTTGAAAACCCTATGTAGCATTAAAGTTTTATGTTTTTGGCCAAAATATCATACGCATGTGATTACGAATTCTTGACAATTCCTATTTTTATAACTTGTGCTCTTCTACATTCTCTCCCTTGTACCAAAAAACCCAAACTAACTAATTTTACATTCTCTATTTTTACCTGTTCATGTTTTAAGAATACATAGCAAACTGAGATATCGATTTCCTATAATACAAAATAACAATGCTATTATTAGTTTTGATATGTTAAAAAAATCTGCTTTAAAAAATTTATAAACTTAATAATGAAAGGCATGAACTAGAAATTACAAAATACAGGGACAGAATTTTTAAATCTGATTATTGTATTGCGATTAAAAATAACAATTGGAAATACCTGCAAAAGTTTAACGACAGCATTTTCTAGAAATCATTAAAAGGTAACGAATAAATAAGAAATCTGATGTTTATTTTACATCCAATTTATATTAACTGTTTTCACCGATGTAAAATTTTTAATTTTTTAATACTTTTAAATCAAACGATTTAAAAATTCGTCTTATTTCATGCTCTAAGGAAATCTTTTGATACTGCGGCTGGCACACGCAAACCTGCTCTGCATGTAAAATAAAAGCGTCTTAATAAGGTTTGAAAATAAAAGCGTCTTAATTATAATACCTATATGCTTAACTATAAACGTTTTAAACTGGATGTGATTAAGATATGTATGCATAAATTCCTATAAAAAACTCATAAACTACAAACTCGCATATATTGACTATTTTAAAACGCCAATGAGAAAATAACATAATACTGCAAACTAACTCATTTATTCAAAGAAGAAATTCTGTTTTTAGAAAATTTGAAATATGTTCTATAGAAAACGGATATCAAATTCTCATGTTATAAAAATATTAATTTTGCACATTTCATATTGTGCTTAAGACTATGTTGCTGATATTAAATATTGAATTTTAAAAATGTAGACATAAAGATAGAATGACAGTATATTCATAGATAAAAGTTTTAAACGTAATATAATTAAAATACGTAATTACACATTTATCACAACCAAAGCAATAATGCACATGCATCCATCATACATTTTATTATCTAATAATTTTTAATATGTTAGACAAATAAAAGAGCATTAAAAATAAAATTCTGTGAATTTTAAAGCACCGACTTGAATGTTTAATGAATTGCGATAATTCATGTTTTAAAATTACTTAACATTTAATGCGATTCATTAAATAAAATAACCAAAATACAGCAATAAATTTCATTCAATTAACGAAAAATCCTTCGATATCGTCTTTTTCTCGGAGAATTAAAAATAGAAGTTTCAATTAAATCATTTCTTTTCGCCACTAATTAAATTTTCTTCTGGCAATTAAAAGTGCCTTAATTTAAATATCTTTGCAATTAAGAAGTCGGAAATTTAATCCCTGAGGTATAATTAGGTGTTCTCTTTCGATGAAGTAAGTTAATGCAGATCTTATCAATATTCGTATCAATTAAACATTTTTTTTCGTCGGTTCGTATTTTGATATGATGTTTTGGTTAGTATATTGATTTCTTTTCATGTAAGATCAAATCCCTATGTTTTTTATTTCTTATTTTATTTAGTGAATCGCATTTGAAAATGATTCTAAGCCTTTCTAATTAGAAATGTTAAATAATTTTAAAACATGAATTATCGCAATCCATTAAACATTCAAGTCAATGCTTTAAAGTTCGCAGAATTTTATTTTTTATGCTCTTTTATTTGTCTAACATATTAAAAAATTATTAGAAAAGTTTTTTGTGGATTTGCTATATTAGGTTACTTATTCATGATATATGTTATAAAATATTCTTTGAATGAAAGAGAAATTAAGTGATTTCGATTTTGGGCAAAAATATTGACATAATTTATAAGAGCTTCTGAGTTTAAAAAATGAAAAATTTATAATCGGTTTTCATTTGTTTATATCATGTAAGTAAACATTTATATTTAGTAAAGTTGATAACATGTTTGCTTACCTTAATTGGCAATTCTGATATTTTCATATTTTTTTGTGTGTGTCATTTCATATCGAAAAAGAATATAATAATTTTTAAATAATATTTATTTCTTAAACCAATTTAAATATTGAAAGGATTGATGCGTATACTTAAATGTTTGTGTGCTAAAGATTAATAACTTTCCAGCAGGTTATTCCAAATGGTAAATTATTTCTAATTTAGTTAATTTTATAACATTAATTTTCATTATACAAACACAAATAAGATATGATAATGTGTCTATTATATGGAAATATTTTTAATCTTGCTCAAAATGTAAATCTTCTGAAAATAAGACTCAGAAACTGAAGGAATGTTTGCTTTTCCGCTCTTTTTTAGGTTAAGAGTATAACGGATATTGGAAATAAGAAAACTCATCTAAATTTAATTATTTTTATTTTACTCTTTTTATTTATCCGCTTAATGAAATAAAAATTTGGCAGAAAGTTATTTTCCAATATCGTATATCTTATATATCAATATAATTATCTTAATTATATCAATATTATTGAAAATAGTTATACAAAATTTGAAAAAAATCAAAGAGTATGATATTTTGAAACAAAAATCATTGTTTTAATGCTGTCAAAAATGTAAAATTATTCTGTGAACTTAAAAATTCAAAAAAAAAAAAATGTTTCAATGCTATATTTAAATATTCATGGATCAGTTCGAATTTTTACAATACTTTAATATTTTGAATCATTCTTAATGGAGAAATCAACGAATTTTCTGAATTCGTAATGGATACTGTATAAAATAAAGTTGGAATAAAAATCTTACTATAATAGCTCAGTAATTGAACATGTTGAATGTCCATTGATTGCAAATCGTCGAATATCGGTAATTATAGAATAGCATGTCATTAGGGTAATTTCACAACTGGGTAATTTATTACAGATGATCCCTTAGAACTATGTATAATTTTTTAAAATGTGTAATGTTCACATTCTCTTAAATATAGTCAATTTATTTGCGTTTGAAACGGAACAAATAATTAATTTCCACGAGATCATTGTCTTCTCGATATGCCTGCACCATTTCGCAAATAAAATGGTACTAGAAAAAATCGAAGCAAGGGCTTGAATTTATTTATTATGTTTGTTTATTAATTGAATTCAAATTTTGAATTGATTTTTAACATCTATATCTTTATATTGGAAAAGCAATATCTTAAACAGGCTGTGGAGATTGCAAAAGTATTTCATTGTTATCCTTTTCTTCAAAAGGATTTTTTAAATATATTTTTTCGAATTCTATAATTCTTACTTCTATAAATATTTCAGGAAAATATACTTCAGTCCGAATGGAGGTTGTCTGTTTAGTGGTGCTCAAGATATCTTGAAAGTGTACGCCTGGGAACCCATCCGGACGTTGGATACTCTCGTGATGGGATGGGGAAAAGTATCGGACATTTCGTCTTCGGAAAGTCAACTGGTAATGAGATAATTATTATTTCTCCTAAGAAAAAGGAAATTTAAGGTGCAGGATTTATTTATAGCAAATTTTTATGTGATCAAAATAAAGTTGGGATATTTACTGTTATTATTGTGAATATAATAGCGAAAAACGAAGACTAGACTTCTCTATTGGCGACTCTCCAAATTATGTTTGTAAAATATGTGATGGATTCTAGACTTGGAAAATAACATTTAAATATTAATAACAAAATTGAATTAATGTTAAAGGAATAAAAATATTCTGACAATAACACTTAAATATTGATAAAAAAAACTGCATTAAATTTAAAATTCAAATATATGCATGTCTCTCAATTCCAAGCTTATAAATTAATAGAAAAGTAACTGCTTTCGAATTGATTTGGCTATTTAACAATGCTAGACGGAGGAGTATTTGTCTATTTTTAATGGTTTGGATATTAGTAATTGGACTACGAATAGAGTGGGCGTTTTGTGTATATTTTGAATATTACACCTGCAATTTAAACTTGTCTCCTTATGATGCTTGTTTCTTCATATTTGTAATTTTTTTCTTTTTTTTCTATTCCTTTTCTAAGTGCAATTATTTTCAACATTAGTATACAGAATTTATTATTATATTCCTATCACTTACATTATTTTCTTTTTTTTAATGTATCCTGTTTTTTCTTTAGCAATATGGTACCCCGTTCAGCCATTTGGTTGCATATTAATATTTCCATTTATAAGTTTCCGTAACTACTTTTAATAGAAACAATGAGTGTTTAGAACATATTTTTTAAAATTATTTGTAGAAAGGACCGATATATAGCAATAGTGACACTGGAATTTGATTTAAATTGGTAACTTCAAAAAATACCAAAATGGCTGTTGTTCTACAAATACTATCTACTGATGGAAAATCCACTTATTGTGCTGGACGTTTTGAACGTGTACGCACTCATGGACTTGATCTAGCGCTGCTGACCTCGGGGGCATGCAACAATAACACAAATACTACCAAAAAATGTTTACATTGGAAATAAAATATTGGGAAAAAAGACTTTAATTTTTATTGCAGTGTTGTTATAATGGGGGTTTTATGGCCAGAGTATTATTATATTTATAACGAGTCATATGACACAGTTTAACTATTTTTAATTTCACAAGAAATAATATAAACTTTTATTATTCAAAAATTATATGCAGCTATTCTAAATGAATGCATTTTTGTTAAGAAAAATTATTTGAAGGTTAATTAATCTTCCTGTTTTAATTTAGAAAGAACTTCCAAAGTAAGATAAGATAATATTTGTATAAACGTATTGAAATGCAATTCACTTTCCACAAGAAATTGATTGCTCTAAATTTTTATTTCATTTCAAAAATAAATCCATTTTTTATTTTACACCTTTCCTTATTCTTATACTTGCTTACTTAAAGAATATACATTCTTATACTCTCCTCTCCTTAATGAACACTTAACTTTCTGAATGACTACTTTTTATTTAGAAACTATAACGACTAAAATATTAGTTGTTGTTACTTATGGCAAGCCTGCTGACACATCTGCCAGTGATTTAAGCTGGATGAGCGTCTCTGGTTTTTGCAGTAAACCAAGCTAGGTCAAGAGTACGACTTAGCTACTTCATGCTTCACATTCGCTTGAACAATCCCTTTTTACAGGGTGGCACATACACAATATTCCCAGATAGAACAAGAACAACCATGCCCGAACCGGGATTCGAACCCGGAATGCCCAGATCACGGGCAAGAGTAGCTATCTGTCTGCAGGACGCCAGCAAAATATTAGTTTTAGTGTAAATAATGCATTATTTTTTTTTTGTTCAGAAAGTATAATTAATAAAAACTTTGAAAGTTTAAGAATAATTTATAAATAAACTTTTAAGAAAACATACTTACAAACATGAATTTTTTGAACTAAATGTGAAAAGGAAAGGATTCGTCTACTTAGGAAACTAACTAAAGCAAAGGCCTTTTTCTTGAATACATTAATGAAATAATTTATTAAATTCTCCGTCTGATAATAATTCTTAAAATATATAATCTTCTCGTTACTGTAAAGCAATTAAATAATTTAAGTCACAAATAGCTGACCAGATGTGCAATTAAAATATTTGTATACAAAGACTTGAGGAATTTGCTCTAATATCAAGGAAATGGTTATACATGTGCTCTTTTGATTATATTTAAAATGCTGAGTTTGGACCACACTGATAAATTGAAAAGGTTTAGATAGATTATTCATTATTTAACAAAACAGTATGGATTATAACTACTACTAATTAAAAAATAATATTAGTGCGTGTGTGGAAAGATATTTTGATCGTTACCAAAAAGAATACAGATATACTTTGGAGGGTGAGAATGGAGAAAACATCACAGATATTTTTTTTTTGGAAATTTTAATTCGAATTTTAAATAATAAAACGTTAAGCAAGAATTTAAAGCTTTCAAAAATAACTTCAAAAAATAATGTACCGCAAAACTAATTTTTACACCATTTACAAATTTTAAAAATGGCAATTTTAATCAAGCAAATATAATTCAAATACAAATTTGTATTTAATTTTGACATTTTTTAAATATGGATTCTATTTCTTCCTTTGGGCTCACTTTGATTTGATAGTCTTTGTGGAAATAAACATTCCTTTAGTAGAAAAAAGACGACTTTATTACATATGATGTTTTAGTTTAGTTTAACTGTCTTAACGTCCCGTTTTAAAGCAACATTAGGGTTATTTTATAACTGACCTCGTAATTTTGAATCACAGACAGATGACGAGGATGATATATGATCTCGCACCCCCCCCCTCTCCACACCACATCATACCAGAAAGAGGACTTTTGACCTGACAGATTTAACGTGCAAGGGACCCCCTTGCACGACGGTTCTTCGGTGGAATCGAGTCTTGAACTTGAAACCCTCCTCTTCCGAAGCCGAAACCTTACCACCAGGCCACCGCCGCTCCCTACCACATATAATGAGACAAATACACAGATGACTAGTATATACAGCCGAGACGAAGACAGACAGCACACAGCAGCACATTTCAACAGTATCCCACAATTCGTAATCGGTAGTAATAATATACATGTAATTAAAACAATAATACAGACGTGCATACAAAGCGGACAAAAAAAAATTCAGCAAAAGAGAGGGCATCCTCAGAGCTTCGCTCTACGGTCTCTCCAAACGGCTGTAATACACCACTGTCTCCTAGCTTTATCTGTATCCAGCTGCCGACAAACTACTACACGACTGACTATTCCTCACAGGATTCGATGCTGCTTTCACAATAAACAACAGGACTCGGCACACAACTCAGTTCAGCATTCGCTTGATCTCCACAAACTGCTGGACTATTCAGCAGTTGCTTTATTTTCCTCTCAACGACTCGTTTTACGACTCAAACTCCAATTCCGATTCAGTGCAACTTAAGACTGCCGATCTTTTAGAATTCCTGGGAGGTGGAGCGAGAAAGTTTAGAACCAATCTGGAGTATCTTGATTCCTATTGGATGGATCTCTAAAATTCTCGAAGTTTCCAATAATATCTATTTTGTCTTCAAGTCGCCAAAAATTCACCAAATTTTTCGCTAAGCTCTCAAATAACTGACGAGGCACTCAATCAGCACCCATAGGGCTGATCATAAAACTGTCTTTCTTACGATGATACTATTTGTGCTGGGAAATAAAGTAACAAGCTTGTAATAATATATTTTACATAGAAGAAAAACTTTCATTCCTGTTCAGATATTCAAACTAGTTTCATCAGATATTTAATCTCTTGACTTTTTCCTATTGTTGCAAGAAAAGAAAGAGTCTTCTTAATATCTGTATTTTACAGACGAAAAATTGCAAGTGTATTGTAAAACATCTGTATTGCATTATGCCAATTAAATGCATAAAAGTGTTTTTGAGGCATTTATGAACCTTAAGTTACGCATTACAGATTTAATTACTCTTCTAGGCATGGATTTAAAGAAACCAATTTATGGTAAACTTAGTTATATTGAAATAAATATAAAAAATCTTTTAACGTTAATCCTTATAAATGGATAAGTTTATTTAATATATAATTATGGTCAATAAATAGAAGTTCATGAAAAGTGAGTATTAAAGTTGAAAATTTCATCAATAAATATAAGTTTCAAGTACATTTTTTATACAATTTAAATGTTTTAATGAATGTTTCATGAGAATACATAATATTATAATCGCAAAATTGAAGAATTTAATCTATATTTTAAAATAAGATTTTAAAATACATGTCATATATTGCTTATTGAAAGAATGCGAATGTTTAGTGATATTATCATAGGAATTTTAACTTAAAATAATATTTCGTTTGAACAAAAATTATTCTTAAGAAAACAGTTCAGTAAAGAAGATAAATTTGTAATCTTAAAATGGATTCAGTTTTTGATACATGCCAATAAATTGCTGAAACAATTGATTAGGTTATTACACGTGATGATATCTTAGATCGTTTGCAATTCTTTTTAATTTACAATGTCTTTTTGTATAACTATTTTCAAAAAATAAATTTACTTCTGTATTAATTATTTTATTTGCACATTTAGCTGAAAACTGGGCTTCATAAACTTTTCCTAAATCTATTTCACTTCGTTCTCACCTCAAAAGATATAATTGTTTTACAGATGACTGTGGAACTAAATTAACTCATCTGAACTCACCACGTTCAATCTATTGTGTATTTAATAATACGTCTTAGTATTTTACTAAAGTACTAAAAAATTGGATAGTATTTTTATATCAAAATTTATTTTTGCTGGTCTGAAAAAAATTGCAATTTTGATTACTCTGATATTATCAATAGAATTGTGGTATGCAATATTTGATAATAGATATTGTTATCGAACTTCATTAATATCCATTCTTTAAAGATCAAAGAAAATAGCTGGAAAGGCAAAAGAAACTGTTAATTAATTTCTAAAAGAAATATTTAATGTATATGCAATCAATTTAAGAGACTTTCTATTTCTAATGGAGTATTAAAAATACTAATTGTAAGAAATGCTTATTATTTGATTCATCCAAAACTGATCACAATCGGCTTTAAATTGTTTTAAAAAATCTTTTTTTCACTAAAAAGAGTGGAAATGAAGGCTGTTAGTTAAGGACCACACATTAAGAAGGACATCAGCTTAACTGGGCATCATTATCTTTCTTACTTGCAGTTTGTTTGTCCAATTTAAATTGAGTCTTCAGTACTGCTGGAAAGAAGCAAGAAACGAAAATCAAAATTTATGATAGCAATTAACTATGAAGACAACATTTAGGAAAATGGCCAACATTTATTTTAAGTAGTGGGTTTGAACCAGCAATTTCTGAATTCTTTCATTTTAAAACGAATCCATCGTAAGACTGTACCAGATATATACTTGTAACGTAATTTCCCCAGCCAGTTCTGCATTATTTAAAATTATAGAATTTTAAATATCTGTTGAAAAGTGTTTAAATTGCAGGATGCAGTGTTTAATAGCAAACTAAAATATTTATTGCAGAATAATCAAATACATTTTAAAATACGATTAAAAAATTTGTCAGCTTGTAAAATTTATTTTTCTATTTTTATTTGTAAAATATTGTTTAAATAGAAAAATCAGGAGTTTTATCTTCTTATAAAAAAACCTTTTTGTCAGAATTATTTTCCTTTGGATGCAGGGGCTCAACTTATATTACATCTGTTTCAGGCTATGATAAAGATCATTTCCTTTTTAGCTTCAAGATCATTCCGTTCAAACATTTTATAACTAGGAGTAACTGAACTATATATTTTTGTCTTATATCTGGTGCTATTGAATTCTCACATAATTTTTTAAGCCTAACAAAAAAATTCAAATTATTTTTAAATACTGCTTTAAAAACGAATAATTTTATCATTATAGAAAAATATTGATTTTTAAAAAACTATAACAAGCATCACTGATATCGGAACTAATTTATTAATGTTTTATACCATCGGATACATGTTTACTATGGAGATAAGAAGCAAGCATCCCAATTCAGTATGGCTTGTGATATTTGTTCATCCATTCAGTTTTCCGTCTTGAGCAGGTATATAAATAAATGAATGCTTTCGTCGCGAACGTTTGATACCTTCTTCTAGAATGGTTATTGCAAGGCTGGTGATGACCATTTTGTAAACAAACACATTGCCACGAATGTCTCACAGAGATCCAGACAAGCTGGAAGAAGATATTATGGAAAGAGGATATTATTGTTTATGGTTTATGATATAAATAAATTTATACAAAAAAGATGTTTAAATCTGTTCTCTTGGCTTTTAATTACTGGTATTCTAATCCGTGTTGAGCTTTTAACTAAGAGGAAAGTTCGTTTATTATTACTATTCTGTACAGTTGAGAACAGTTTTCTGACACCAAGGCAAAAAATATCAAAACTCATTATGATAAAAAAACGGTATAATTGGCAACGGAACTGCATGAACATAAAACATGCGAAAACGACAGTTTAAATTAATTCCCTGAAGGCTATTGGAGCAATATTATATATTCGGGAAAAGCATATCATATATTCCAAATAATCAAGAAGGATTTCCATAATAGCAAAGATATTAAAAACGGGATTAGATCATTTGATATCATTCGTATGCAAGGCTACGTCACACATTAATGAATAGAGAAATTACTTTCCTCTGGTATATGGATTGGTCAGAATTCATTTTCTATGTGAATCTTTAACCTTTTGCCTAATTTAAGCCGTAAATTCAATTATAATGCTTTCCTATCTTAATATAATTAAGGCGCTCCTCGGTTTAATGCGCTTATCATGATTTCTCAATAATATTTGATGGGAGAGATTGATAATGGAATTTTGCTGTTATCCAATTACTTTTAGAACTCCAGTACTTAAGAGAAATTCCCCGTGCTGTATGCTAGAAAGAAATCTCATAATTATTTAAACCAAAATCCCATTTGTATGTATTTTAATTAATTCACACTTAATCATGTGCTTCGTAAGAAATTATATAAGGCATTTTTATTTTATGCGAAATGTACAAAGAGAAGAAATTATAATCGTCACAAAATTTGACCTCGAGATGTTGATGAATCTCTACGTTCTGCGTCACCACGGGTTCAAAAAATACATTTTTGGAATCATATTTATCACTCTATCTTTCTATAAATGCTATGATTCAACTGCTTTGGAAGAGAGTGTTACATTAGGTATGTACATATAATAAATTTGTAAACAATTTCTATCAAATTTTGGATAAAATAAGCGTAAGTTAATTCTATCTGGTCGTATACATGCAAATATTATAACTAAAAAAATGAAATTAAGCAAGTTTTTTTCAAGATACATTGAATTATCATTAGAAATGTATATGCATATTGAATTTGAACAAATACATCAAATTACTAATACTCTATCGACATGCATGTGTGTTTGTAAGTAAATCATATAAATTCTACTTCACAATAACTCGACTTAGATGAATGAATTTTCATGTGCTGCAATCAAAATTGTCGATTTTCAGTAAAATTTGGAACAGAAGAAATGAAAAGGTTCTTTAGTAACGAAAGTTAATAATATTAAAAGATAATTAAAAAACTCAATGTTAAATAATATATATTATAAAAACAGTGGGATAAGTTAAGAATACGTAACACATATTTCACGGTTATATCAGCACAA
The DNA here is from genome assembly GCA_026543055.1 of Argiope trifasciata. Classification (NCBI taxonomy): domain Eukaryota; kingdom Metazoa; phylum Arthropoda; class Arachnida; order Araneae; family Araneidae; genus Argiope; species Argiope trifasciata. The sequence continues at coordinate 110,968 of JAPMOQ010064962.1, read as the reverse complement.
TATTTTAGTCAAATAAACGTTGTTCTCTTTTGCCAACGAAAAAAATTGATCAGACATGAGACAAACTCATTGCGACTCATTCAAAACACACAATTTGTTTTTGTTCTTAAAAAAAATGTCATGTGAAGCCTATTTGGTGCAATGAGAAGCTTAAAGAGAGCCTGTTCTTTTCTTTACCATTCAAAAGCTTAAAGAGAAATAAAGATTGATTTCAAAAGAAGTTGGATCTTGCTCGCTTTAGTGGAAGTGAATATCAAAAAAGAAACTGCGATAGTGAGCGAAGAGGATGGATTCACATTAACAAAAACGATGAAACGCTAGAACACAATACTAACATTTTAACTCACGCATTACTCCCGGAAAATTGCACATGGCGCCTGTTTGTCCGGTATGGATTTTGAGAGCTCATCATTATTTTTTAAACATCAACTCACATGCTCTCCCTATTCGCTTTACTTTTTTTATTTAGTACCATGAAATTTTTCTTTTCTTGAATTTCAGAAACACCTACTGGAAAAGCATTTTCCACCATACGAATCAGGTATAAGAGATGCAGAGGTGATTTCGATATTCTACCAAAATAAAGGTTTGCATATGTGTTTAAAAAATTATAATAAATGCATCGAATGAAATGGTGGATGCTCTGAGAATAAAACTAATAAATTTGGGGGGATAAGTATTGGAATTTATTTTTATTAATATATGGTCATTGTTCAATGAGCAAACCAAATATTTCAAGATATTGAACTTTATGTACTGCAGAGCTACACAACCATAAACCATAAACACCAACTCCGATGAAGACACAAGAAGATTTTGAATGATCGAAATGTCATTTAAATGGTTTCTTCTGCGGACCATAACCAGCCAAGGTAAACTTCCTCCCTTAAGAAATAAGTCGAATTATCCGTAAAAGGTAGCCTATGGTACATTATTTCTATACTAACTTCGATGACTAAAACCAAGCATCATACCAAAAGGCTTGTTATACTTAAATCTGATGCGGCCCCTGTGGGGATTTTCATAATTACACGAGGAAGTCGGGATGGATAACATTTCTACTTTTATCTCCCTGTTCATACTGGAATTTTCTATAGTCATCATTTCTTCATAGCGATCTGCAATAATCTCAGGAAGTGCAAATTTTTATAAAGGGAAGTCAAAATATAAATGCTGTGGTGGAATGCAGATTATTATGATCTGTGCAGGAAGCAGCTGAACTTATATTTTCAGGATGATTTCTTTAATAAACACATTCGCACACTGAACAATCACAAAGACAAGACATTCACATGCGCAGCTTAACAGTACAGTTTCTCATTCTAATTACATTCAAAGTACATTGTGGTATGGCATATAGTTTTCCAAATCAGGCATCACCATCTAGTATCCAAAAGAGGACATAAGAGGACTGTAACTGCTATAGTGCTAAATTGTGTATCCAAGATAAGACTGTGCGGGATATTTCATGAGTGTAAAAATATTAATATATACGATCAATTAGAAAGGAAGACACGCCCATTGTTTTAGACTTTTGATTAGGGGCTGGATCTCAATTGTTCATTTGAAACTGATAACAAAATGGTAACTGAGATGGTAAAAGATGTGTATTGCATTGTATTTTTCATTTCAGTCGAGCGCAAATGTAGTGGAACGTCCAGTAGAAATATATTCAATGGTTTGGATGATTTTTATATCTGAATGAAGAAAAAAATATGGCTATCAATGTTTGAAACATCTTGCTCTCAGAGGAGATAAATTATTATTAATATACTAATCAAGAAAAAACCGTAAAAAACTTTATTCGCAATCGGAATATTTATAAAATATACAATTCTTGTATATTCAAAAACTAGAAATAATTTTTAAATCACTTTCCAAGCTTAAATCTCTCTCTATAATAATTTAAAGTTCATTTTTCTCTAATCTGCTTTAGATCAACCAGTTCACTGGGAATTGTTGTTGTACTTAATATTATACCTCTTGTACAAAATAAGATATTCTCTATATAATAATCAGTTTAATCATCGAAGAAAAATTAAAGCCGTATCACTTTAGCCCATACCTTTGAGAGTGCGGTCTGTGAGACCGATAGCGATGGACTTTCGGTCACCCCTCATCTATTTTTAGCTCATTTGAAGGGATTGACCCTGTAGCTTCCTATTTTGTGACTTCCAATAAGTGTGCACTTTTTCAACCAATTTCAACGAATGCTTTCAAAAATAATTCAGTTATTTCTTTAAGCGCAGTCTCTTAGACCGTACCTCTTTCTTAGTGTCCCAATGATAAACAAGGCTTAGCAGATAGTGCTATGACTTAGACCTCGAAATATCATTCAATTTATTGAGCCCATCATGAAGCAGAGCTCCAAACACTTTTAAATGAAGCAGAAAATGATTTTAGTGATAAGGATAATTGTACAGAAGAGTTTTTCAATGAAAGTTTACATTTAACTGATTACATGTACGTTTAAAGATAATTAATTTTTCTAAGGATAATGTATTCTAAAAAATTAATAAAATATATTAATATACCAAGAGAAATACATATAGAATTTATAGGTTAAATTTTCTAGTATTTCTTAAACTGTATGCTTAAAATGCCCTAGAAAACCATGCTACGAAAGTCACACAAGCCGATAAAAAAAAGGTTCAGTTTTATCCATTGTCATTTTTTTCATATAATTGTTCAATTTTCCATTCTGTTTTTTTTTCTATATGTCTTTGTACACCGGAAAAACAAATAGGCTTTAATAGTAAAAAGTAATATGTTTTTCAAGAATACTGTTTTTTGTAACATGTAATTTGAGTAGAAAATATATGTTGCAACGCAATTACTTTTCTCAACGATAATGTATTTTGAAAAATTTCTAAAACATATTTATATATCAAGAAAAATATCTGCAGAATATATTGACCAGTTTTCATTCTGATATATTTATTAGAACATTTTATTTGTGTATAAAGAAAATGCGGTCTCGTTGACAGCACCTCCTCAGTTAAGTCCCAAAATTTCACTTCCTCAGCTAAGGTTAATAATCTTATTGAGTAGGTTATATGTTACGGATTTATTCAAAACGAATGGTATTTTGTCATATACAATTTCAGTTGTCCTCCACTCTTTTCGTGCTAGGAACAAAAGCCAACTGAAATTTACAAACAAGAACAATGTGATGAGAGATTCGTTGGTTGGTAGCTGCGAGTTTTTCTCTGATGGACGTGAAATTGTTGACGATGAAGAAAAAGAAATGCTTGCATCACTTGAGGAAGAGATCAGGGAAAATCGAAAATTCACCGCTATGGCTCTGTCAGCATATTTGTCTAAAATTTCCCATTCATTTCTTTATTATCGCATGCGGCATCTTTTTTATGATGAGAGCATTAGAAACGCCTATGCCCCGCAGAAGTAAATTCTTCAACAGTGATAGCAACTATGCTAAAAATTAACTGAAGTATTGCACTTCATTATGCGATAAAAGAATTTCTAAAATATTGTTTAATTGCTTAATGGAACTTACTCTCTGATACTTCTTATGTAATAAGAAAGGGGAGTGAAGTACCTGCAAAATAATTACTGATTCAGCAGAATAGTTACAGAAGTTGTTGAACTTATTGATAAGAGATAAATATACTTATGCATTAATATTGAAATAGTGTATAATTCTGTACCAGGATCTATAACAAAAATTTGAAGTTTTAAACCGAATGTGAGTGATGGCTAAAACATAAGATATTACTAATCAAACAACGCTACAGAAAAATCTTTGTATCTTCAGTAGTAATGTGGATTAATTTTCTTTTAGTTCACCACTAGATCTTTGGATTTAAATAACTTTCTAATAAATCTGAAGTTTATTTTAAAATATAAAATATTTTTAAGACACGAAAATCCTTTATCCCTCTTCCCTACGTCTTATTGTTTATCTTTCTGGCAATAATTTAATTTCAAAACATTTCTAAGTTCTGGAAGTTTTGATTTGGTTTGTCATATCAGTCTACCTGGATTTTAGTTTAAATAATTTGCCTAAATCATATTCATAAGTTGAATTTAATCTATCCGCATAATAAAATCATCTCGCTGTTTCCTAATTTTAATAATCTCATTAATTATCATAATCAAATACTCGCTTTTTCACAAACATAACAATCTCATTAATCTCCATACTCAAATATTTCGTATGAAATCCCGTTTCTCTCATCTTATAACTTTGAAACAGAAATTCTTACATATAAATAAATTTGTTTCGTGTATCTCTGAAACAGCACTACCGATTTGGATCTAATTTAATATTTAGATAAGATTTTGCATTTTAAGTTTAGGTTACAGGTACCTTTCCTAAAAAACGAGATTTTACCCGCAAAAAAGAATTTAAAACTAAATATTGACATGGGCTTATACATGACCTGAATAAGCATATCAGAGATGTAATTAATAATGGTTAGGACTCCTGCCTCCAGCTCATTTTTCTCAAGTCCGATCTCATGTTTGCAATTCAATTAGATTTCGTTTGAAATCGTAAACAAGGCCTACTATGAGATTTTATTTAAGATTTTACAAAAAAATTGTCTAGAAAACCTCGGTCTACCAAATACTTGCGATTTATTTTGAAATCATTAAAAATACCTACAGAAATCAAAAAATAAAGTTTGATCATTTAGTTTTAAAACTTTAGAAATGCAATATTTATATACCCATGATTAAATTTAAAAAATTAGTGTTTTTATAACTTTCTTTTTTTTCCCTTTTAGATAATTGGTGCTTTCAATCTGACAAATGTTTCTGTTTACATTATGGACTTAAGAAAAGTACAACCAATTGATTCATGGTTAAAGCAATCAGAGCTGATTCGGACGCCTGGAAGTGGATGGTGAGCAATTTTATTCTCTCTCGGTTATATTTAATTCGTTACTTTTTTAATGCATGGTAACTGGTAATCATTTCTTTAGTTTTTTAACAAACACACGAGAATAGATGTTGTAAGAAAAAAAGTTATTTGTTTTAAAATTGTGCATAAAAAATATAAAAACAGAATTTTAAGTTTTTTTTAACGATCGATCTATAAGAATTACTTTAATTTTAAAACTAAGTGAAAATAATGTGTGTGAATTTACTTCAAGCTAATGCTTTTGTGGCTGCATCTGTTAAATTTCTTCATCTAATAGAAAAAATTATCAAAGTCTTGCAGATTTGCTATTTTTTCAAATTTTTCAAGAAATAATTTTTATTTATTTATTATTTATAACTTAGATTAATACTTCAGTTGTCTGTTTGATAATTCTACTTGCTAGCACATTTGGAACTGCGTAATATTTTTAGCAGCTCAATAGTTGCATTGAGAGAAAAAATATTGAGAATCTTAGCAGAGATTATTTTGATACTGGATTAGATTAATTTTTTTTTCTAATTTGAAAGTATTTATATGCTATGTAAATGAGAATATTTAAGTTTTTGAGACATTGAGCAAAGACGCAAGAACTATATTATTTCTTCTACCATTTGTTTTATCATTTTTAAAAATGGTTTGATATAGTAAAAATATAATAAACAGCTCAAATATTTAGGTTTTTAATTTATTTCAGATTTTAAACTGTCCGAATTTTTTCTGTATTTTAAAATTTTTTGGAATGGTGCTTATTAGCATATAAACACATTTCAATCTAATGTATACAAATGTTTATTAATTATATTATCAACACATTGGAAATTAATTCTATTATCAACACATTGAAAAAAATTGAAATTTGCTATCACAAATTTCATGTCATTGAGTGAAAATATTATTATTTTTCAAGTAATTGTCTTCCTTGATTTTATAATTTGAATGACCAGTTTAAAACAATCACGTAATTTTCAGATTCCACATGGTTTGATATTTAGGAAAAGATGTTTTGTTTTATTTTTCATCTCAAAATCGTTTGAACTCCCAAACGGTTTTTGCCAGGTTGAAAAATCAAAAAAGAAAGTTTCAAAAAATATTACTATTTGCATTAAAAATATACATGTTGTTGATAAGCCTCCAAATGAGTCACCCTTTTTATCATTTTCCAATAACCCTAAAAGCAAACAAATGATGCTTCAAAAGCGATAAATCTACAATTTTCTGCTTGTGCATTTTGTGGGGCTTCAAAAAACCCACAAGCCAAAAAAATATCATGTTCACACATGACAATAAATATCAAATAAATATTAGAAATATCAAAAACAACCTATAATAAATCAAAATTCACAGATTCAAATATTATATTCATTCGAAATTAGATCGATGGAATAAGTTAAAATTTATTGATTTGATGATTTGATATTGATTGAAAATATGATTTTGATGCTACTTTACCAGACAAGAATTGATGTTCTAATGATAGTGTGTGTTATAATATGGACCAGTCTTTAATTTCCTACTGAAGGCGCTTTATATTTTATTTACTTTTTTTTCATCAAGCCTCACTAATATCAAATAATTCTCCTAATATTTATAATGAAATTAATCACGTTATTAAATCGCTTCACATCAATATAGATATAAAAATATTTAACTTGTGCTTCAGAAGATATACGCTATTGTATTTAGATTTCTCAGCAAAGCTTTCCTACTTCTAATTCAAGTGACACAACAAGTATTGGCTTCTAAAGCTTCAATAGCCATTAATCCCAAGAGCCACTTCAATTGATCGAGTGTGACGCATTCTGAGTGCTAATGGTAAAGCCTTCCTTCTCTTCAAGGTTATTTCCTCCTATAATGGCAGGTGGCACTAGTTATTACACCTTTCGCTCATGTTATTGAATTTATAGTTTAATTGAAAACATTGTTGAGATTTAAAGTAGTTCCCTCACCAAAATTCATCTACCTGATCAGGAGATTGCCAAGCTTAGTTTAAAATTTAAATAAAAGTACAGTAAGATTAAATTATTTCAATGAAAGTAATTTTCATTTGGAAATTAAAATACATTACATTCCAAAAGTGTTTCTGTATTTTTATATGATTCGATAAATTTAGAGAAATAATCATTACAATCAGTAAACCATTGCTTTTACACAAAACCTATAAGAATTTAAGATGCATGACAGCGCTTCTAATATTTGAACGCTTTGTAACTGGAAAATAAACACTTAAAAATGTTTTATTTAACACTTTGCCTTCACATTTATTTTTCAATTTATAAATAAAACAGAGTTTTTAAATGGGGCAAAAAATATAAGTAATATACACTTAGATTGTGTGATCTAATACACCAAAAATACTTTAAATACTTTCGTAAAAGACGAGATCATTAAAAATATATATATTTGAATAATTTTTGAAGTATGTTTTTCGAACATAAATATATTCGAACATGTTTGAGGGTCGCAATGGTCTGGTGGTCTGGTTCTCGGAGAGCTTCAGGTTCGAAACCCGATTCCACCGAAGAACCGACATGTAAATGGGTCTATTACACGCTAAATTCGTAAAAGCCAAGCATCCTGCCACTGATGTGGTGAGAAAATATGATAGGGAGATTCCTGCATAGATATCGCCCTCGTCATCTCACCCTAGCTTAAAATTACAAGTCCCAAAAATATCTTCAGCACTAATTTAAGAGCGGAGTGTTAATGTAATTGAAACTAAAAACTAAAAGTTGGGAATTGTGGTAAATGGTAACATTCGTCTTCACAAACTTGTCTGAATTTGATAAAATGAATGCTAATATATCACCTTCACAGACGCTTCAACAATTTATAAGAACTCTTCTGAAAAATACTCCAATGATACTCCAATTACTAATTGATATTTTGATGGATTCTTTAATTTCAGATTTTCAGTGTAACTACTCGTTAACTGATGTTTTATCATAGTCAGATCAGATTATATTTCCTATCAAATTAATATCTTTAAAAATTGTGATTTTTCATCTTTTTTTCCAAGTACACAAAATATGTATTTTTCATTTCGTAGTTAAAAAAGGCTTTATTTCATCCTTTTAGATTTTCTCTCATAAATCTCTATCTTCATGTATAATATGCCGATCATCCAAATTTTTTATCGTCTAAAAAAGAATTGTACCTTAGTTCATTGCATTGTATTTTTAAAAAAATTGGAATGTACATTTTGTATTAGAAAGGCAGTTTTTAATTTTACTCCCTTTTAAAGTTGAGGACAATATTCATCTCAAAACTGGAAATATTTATTAAAGTCATAGCGAGTACCATATAAAACTTGTCAAATAGCAAAATAGAAAAGTTCTTTATAATTTGTTGATGTAAAAAACCAGTTAAAAAACGTTTTGCTTTAAAACACAATGGAATAAATCACAAATTTAAGAGCCATCATCAAGAATTGATTTACAATGAGAAAGAAAATATTTCGATTGATAGTAAATTCACAGAACTTTAAAGCTCTGTTTGTGGTTTTACAAAAGTTAAAATATTGTTTCAATCATATGCTGTTCGCCAATTAATTTTTAAAAAACTAAAACAGAAAATCTGTCAAAATGAATATTCATTCATTGTCAACCATACCCAATCTTTCATTAACATCTTGATGGACTCTATCACTTACAGGCGTTCAATGCTTCTGTCGAACTTTATACTACCAAATAGTATTTTTATAGTAGCCAGATCAAATGAATTTCCTATCAAATGATTTTATTTTAAAAATTATTTTTAAGTACAATAAATTCGTAAATCTTTAAAACTCTGCTGGTGGATTTACAAATATTGAGACATTGTATCAATCGCATGCATTCACCAAGAAACATTTAAAAACTGTAGCTGAAAATTTATAAAAATAAATGTTCATTTATCGTCAACGAACCAGTAATTTATTTAAATATGCAGTAAATTATCAGGGATCATACCTCGGCGACGGAATTATTCATTTTAGAAAACAATACTATCCATTCACATGGTAAGGAAATGCTGACTGAAACGCATTCTGCATTGTTTAGCAATGCACTTACTTCCTACTGTCTACCCAAAGATTTATTCAGAGCCTTTTAAGTTTGAAGAAGTCATTCTTCGTAAACGAGAAACTACACTTCGATTCTGTTGGATGATTGAATGCGGATCTCTGGAGGGAAAATCTGAAAATACTGGAGAAAACAGTTTCATTATTTAAGGCTTTAATGATCAGAACTAAATATATAGGTCAAATTCTTTCTAGATTATACAATGATTTTGACGATTTCAAGAAAAGGAAGTTGTATCAATACTGTATTTTACAGCAAACAGTATGAATTTATATAAATACAAAACATGCCTGTAGCTGATTTGCTAAAATAGTAGAGTAGGTTCCAAAACATCAATGTTTTTAAGATTATATTTTTATAAACTACATATTTATGATGCATTGATTTTTCATAAATTAAAAGCACACTTGCGCGTTCTTTAAAGCTACACTGATTTATTTTATAAAAGATTAGATGGTTTTAAAAATCTA
>JAPMOQ010064962.1:67951-96555 GCA_026543055.1 Argiope trifasciata | reverse complement strand
CATAGAATCCTTTGCCTTGCATTTGTTTTTTTAGAAAATATCCCACTTTACATTTATTTTATTTTATCCAGTCACGTGCCGAAAGTTACATTTCTTTAGATTTAATTTGCTGTAATAGTTGATTTTTTTTAAATTTGAACTTCCGTCAAAATGATGGCAACACGGTGATAAAACCTAATTTTTTCCCTTTGATGCTCTCTTGCAGATTAAATTTTATTGTTTTATCCAAAATATATTATTGAAAATATGGTTAAAACATTTCTTAAACAATTCACTTAAAATAGAAGTTTAAGTTACATGTTAAAACACTGATACCATTAGAAAGCTAATTTTTTTAATCTTTAACTTGATGTAAAAATCATGTTTGCGCGATAATATTTTCGGAAGTTATAGCGGAAAAATGCTGAAATTACGCTTAATTTTTATAATTTATTCAAATTCTAATTTAAAAATTTGAAAAAAGGGCTCCGAGGTGCACATTCCCGACCCACAAAGTATACATGTATCAAATTCGGTAGCTGTAGATCTCACGGTCTGACCTCTAGAACGCCAACACACACACATTGAGCTTTATTATAAGTATAGATAAAAATATGTTATTTTTTCTTTAAAATCAGAACAAAATTTAAGAAATAGTTAAAGTTAAAAGATTCAGTTATTAGTAGTGAAAGAGTCGGTAACTTTATTCGCAAAAACTTTTTGAGTTTAATGCTCTAATAATTTAACGGTTATACATTCAAAATATTAAAAATGTTTTTTTCGTTGATATTGCCAAAATATTAAATATGTTTTTTTTAAAAAAGCGAAAAAGGGAAAAAAATTATTGAATAAATGATTTAGATGTTGCAAATGATTATAGAAACCTTGGCTTTACATTTATTTTTTAGAAACTATCACATTTTATAATGGAAAACAATTATTGAATTAATGATACAGACGATTGCAAACGATTATAGAAAAATGTCATTAAGTCGGATTTCAATGCACATCCTGTCTAAATTCCATCAGGTTTACCATAAATAAAGAAGATTTGTTGAATAAATGATTTAGATATTGCAAACGATTATAGAAACCTTTGCTTTGCATTTATTTTTTTAGAAAATATCACATTTTATATTTATTTTATTTTATCCAGTCACGTGCTAAAAGTTGCATTTCTTTAGATTTAATTTGCGATGATAGTTGTTTTGTTTTTTTAATTTGAACTTTCGTTATTGTTTTCTTTTATTTTATCCAATCACGTGCTAAAAAAAGCGTGGTTAAAATATTTCCTTAAAAATTCTTAAAAAATAGAAGCTTAAGTTAGACATTAAAACACTGATGCCATTAGAAAGCTAATTTTTTATCTTTAAATTGATGCAAAAATCATGTTTGTGCAATAATATTTTCGGAAGTTATAGCGGAAAACGTCGAAATTTTGCTTACATTTTAATTAATTCTAATTCTAATTAAAAATTCTGAAAAAGCACACTCCCGACCTCCAAGGTATACATGTACCAAATTTGGTAGCTGTAGGTTCAACGGTCTGGCCTGTAGAGCGCCAACACACACACACACACATTGAGCTTTATTATAAGTATAGATATAGATTAAGGTCAAAGTTATCGTTTAGCATCTAGCACGGTATTAAAGGAAATGATGATGGCTCATTTCTCAAATTCTAATCTTTGATAGAATTCTCTTACGAAAAACTGCATAAATTAAAATCCAATGCATATTTCTTGTTTAAATTTATTATTATAATTTCACAGTATGTTTTGCAATTCCTGAACTATGAATAAGTAATCAATTCATTTAGAAACATTCTATGATGATTTCACAATGCTTAAAAAGGCGAATTTTTCATGTCTAAATCTATTTAAAGAAGGAATAGAAATACAGCTATTTTTTTTATTTTATTTCAAGCTCTATGTAATACAAGGAGTGCGCATATAAAAAGGTATGAAACGATCTTGTAGGTATAAACTAAGACTTTATTCTACTTAGACCGTAGGTCTGGGCAAAACGATCCTATTGATTAACGAGCCAAAAGATTTCTTGTTTCTAAAATTCCTATGGGCATGATAAGACCCAGTCCTTCCTTGAGTTCGCCGTCCGAGTTGAAGCTCTTCTCTTTCAGATATTTTTCAGGGAACCAAACCCATCAAAATAGCTGGGCGACATATCCAATCTGTAGATTGGATGGTCAAGTTGCTCTCACTAGAATTTGGCCAGTTTTGCCTAAGTGACCTTGGAGACGCCTGAAAGTGCATCATTATGGAGCAGAACAAAACCTTTTGTGATAGCCTCGGTCTTTGTTTTTGATGAGCCTGCATAGTCTTCGGAGTGTCTCACGGTACCAATTGGAGCTAATCGTTCTACTGTGCTAGAGAAATTCAACAAGAGCGAACCTTGAACGAACCTCTGCTCTTCCTGCCCATGCGAGTGCCTGTGCATGCTGTGCGAAATACTCCGAAGATTGCAATAGCAATCCTAGTTAACACACTACGTTCTCCCATAGTGGCATTGGCGTATACGTTAATGGTTACGTTGTTACGACTTTTTGTGCCTTTTCATTTGAAAACACATCGTATATTTATTAAACTATCTGCAAAATTTTAAGCATCATTTAAACCAGTAGAATTTAGTTTTATATCTCTTTTTTAACCCAATAAAAAAATCTTTTTTTCTAGTTTTGTTATATAAAAAATATTACTTAATCGTGCTTTTTTGTTCCGTTGGCGCTGTTTGTCTCTTTCTTATCCAAATATTAAAAAACATACTTTTTTCCGAATATTTTTCAAAAAAGGAATCCCATCAACACAGAAATAATCCAAAACTCCCTAAAATACTCATGTAACTTTAGTCTAGACGATAACAGACATGTCAAGCGAGAATTTCTATCAACTCTATTATATTAGCCCAAAAGCATTGAAATTTGAATGTATTATAAAAAAGTTATGGAAGATTAATCAAAATGTCAAAACACATACTTAACACGACCTTTGTTCTTTCGAACGGCATTTCCTTTGTTGTAAATAAGTTCTTATCTCTCCCATAAAAATAAGCAAAATATTATCAGAAAGAAAAGACACGTGTTCTGTGGTCACACTATCCACTTCTGTTCTTGTAAATTGATCTGTTTATTATTTTACCACTCGAGGTAAGTTGTAGTTATATCTTTTAGGATAAAAATTACTGAATTAAATATAAAAAGCTGCAATATTAAACTGAATCCTTTGATTCACTCATATCATGTGTTTAGTTTCTGTTTAATGTTTTTATTGGCTTACATATTGGCTCTTTAGTCAGCGAACTTGTCAATGACACGTGTCATTAGAAACAATAGCAACATATTGTGTAATACATTTTCCATGAGTAGACTAGAGGAAGAATGCTCTTTATTTTTTTTTACAAAGGAAATAATTTTTAAAACTTTTTATGAAATTATTATGGGAAGAATGTATTTTGTTTATTTTGATAAAGTAAAAGCAACACTCGTTCAGAAATTGTTTTTTTTTTTTTTTTTTTTTTTTTTTTTTAGCTAGTGAAAACTTATTTTGAATTTGATATTCAATAACGGCTGCAAAAGGTTTTGAAAAGTCACATGAAGATTTAATATATTTATGCTATCAAAGAAAGATTATACATTTTTAAAAGTACTTATAATCTCAGTAAAACTAGCATTTACAGTAATATTGTTTATGTCTAATAATTCCTTAAAATATTAATACAAGAATGTAGTCATTTACTGTAACGACGAATGTAACTAAAACAATGATTTTTTGTGCGCTAACTTCAGTCGTTTGCCGAATTTAAAGAAAAATTTTGTTTTCAAACTGTTCGTAAAACTAATTCATGAAGAATTATTTCCTTTGTTTTATTAAAATAAGAGTAACAGGAAATAAATCATCAGATATTATTTTTCTTTTTAATTAATGAAAACGTATGTTTCTTTGATATCTACCAAAGACTGCTAAAATTTTTGAAAAAATTACATTAAGATTTAGTAGGTTTAAGCTATCAAAAAATCCATGCGTTTCTAAAGATATTTCTAATTTCATTAAAACTGACATTTACAATATTATTACAAATCTTTGATGACTTGGTAAAATATAAATATATATTCATATATCATTATCTATACTTATAATAAAGCTCAATGTGTGTGTGTGTTGGCGCTCTACAGGCCAGACCGTTGGACCAACAGCTACCAAATTTGGTACATGTATACCTTGGAGGTCGGGAATGTGCACCTCGGAGCCCTTATTCCAAATTTTTAATTAGAATTCGAATTAATTAAAATTTAAGCAAAATTTTGACGTTTTTCCGCTATAACTTCAGAAAATATTATTGCAGAAACACGATTTTTACATCAATTTAAAGATTACAAAATTAGCTTTCTTATGGTGTCAGTGTTTTAAAGTATAACTTAAGCAACTATTTTTAACGAATTTTTAAAGAAATATTTTGACCATGTTTTTTTGAGCATATGACTGGATAAAATAAAAGAAAATAATGACGGAAGTTCAAATAATAAAAAAAAACTATCATCGTAAATCAAGTCTAAAGAAATTATACTTTTAGCACGTGACTAGATAAAATAAAAGAAACATAAAATGAGATATTTCCTAAAAAAATAAATGCAAAGCAAAGGTTTCTATAATCGTTTGCAGTATCTAAATACTTTATTCAACAAATCTTTATTTACGGTAAATCTGATTGAATTTAGACAGGATATGCATTAAAATCCCGATTTAATGGCATATTTCTATAATCGTTTGCAATATCTGTATCATTAATTCAATAATTTTTTTTCCATTATAAAATGCGATAGTTTCAAAAAAAATAAATGCAAAGCCAAGATTTCGATAATCGTTTGCAACATTAAAATCATTTATTGAATAATTTTTTTCCCTTTTTCGCTTTCTTTAAAAAAATATTTAATATTTTGGCAACATCACCGAAAAAAATTTTAGAACACATTACTAATGGCGAACCAGCTGGTCGCCAAAGGCGGCTAGTGGGGAATATAACTTAAACCTAAAGCAGGGACTCTTTTGTGTCTGAATGAATCTTCGTCGTTACCGATTTTTAATTATGTCTGAAATTTTCAGGCCATTTCAGCATTATTTTTTCTCACTCATATCATCGCGTTTATATTTTCTGTTTGAATTTCTGTATTGTAGTTATAATTTTCAAATCTTGTAGAAATAAAAAAAAATCTACCTCTACTCTTATTACGACGTATCTTATGTCCAATTCACTTTTCTTTTACATTCGACGTTAGAAAAAGAACACTACGACAGAAAAGTCAAGAAATGTAGCATCAGAAGAAGAAAAAAAAATAGAAAATAGAGTTAAATGGGTAGGAGTGAAAACGGAAGTAATTTCATTTCCTTTATTTTTTACACCGATTCAATTACAGCATAGTCATGAAATTCTACGACATTTTTGTATTCTTTCAGACAATTTTCAGCTCTAGGAAAAGACAGAAAATCTTTCCAGTAAGGATAGAAGCATTCGAAAAGAAACGATATAAGGGAATTTGTGAAAGGAGTTTTCTAATGTCGACTGCACACAAAAAAACTGTGGAAACTTTTAAAAGTTTTATTCTTTTAGTATATATTTTTTGTCTATACGTTCTCAAATAACTAAAGAGTTATTGTTTCTTCAAATTTGATAGTGAATGAATGTTGTGAGGTGAAGGAAAAATAAAATATTTGTTAGTAAAGGAGACAGATGTTGTTGAAACAACCTAATTCGGCTTAGAAAGCTAATATTTCAAATTTCCAGATCTGAATAGCGAATAAATTATTTTATTCCGAATCTGAAATTGATGAGATAGCAGTTAATTATATAGAACTAAAATGTCTATATCATTCATAGACTTAACTAATTAGGTACAACGTGTTTGAGATGTGCTTGCAGAGTTCCCTATTTAGTAAACCCATCCATCACTTTATGATACTGCAACACCATTGAGAATAATGATTTTACTCAGATTCTCTTCTGATATATCAAGGCTGTGGTAAGTTTCGAACTTCGAGAATGAAGCTGTTCAAAGCTAAAAAAAGCTTCAAAATTCGTTTCCTTCCATATAAACCAGTTTGGAATTCGTTAAAGCTGAAGTTGAAAGGAAAACTTCCTCCCTCTCTTATATCGTGAAATGTTTTATGTAAGAGACTGCTGATTCATATGTTGATCTTGTTATATGACCATAGTTCAAAATTATGAGATTTATCTCCGAATAGAGATCTGGTTTATCTTTAAAATCATGTATACTTAAATTTAATTAATCCAACAACTCAAATTTTGGGCTATGCGAAAAATACTGACTTCATTTAACGAATTGTTTCTGCATTAAAAGATACTTTTCTTTCTTTAAAGTATACTGCTAATAACATGGAACTTATGATAAACAGTTAAAAGACCAAATATATACCTAAATTAAGTAATGGAATACCCATGAAGCCCATCTAGAAATTGGTTCTCACAAATTACAAGTTGTCCAAAGCTTTATTTATCTCGGTTCTATAGTTACTGATGGCAATAGAATAGACAAGGAGATTCAAGGTTGTCTAATGAATACAAATAAAGCTTTTTACAGACTAAAAATGATTTCTTAAATCCTCGCAACTATCTTGAAATGTAAAGTTTTTACTACATAAAATCTCAATTAAACCAACATTTACCTATAGCACAGAGACCTGGACCCTGGCCAAAGCTTGGGAAACAAAATAACCATTTTCGAAAGAAAAATTCGAAAATGTCATTTCAAAAATGACCATTTTCGAAAGAAAAATTCTCTGAACCAATATTAATGGGATAGAAATCAACAATATTTTGAGAAGAAGATATAACTCTGAGCTGCATAAAATCTATAGAGAGCCAGAAGTTATAAAGTTCATAAAAATAAATAGAATTAAATGGATAGCTCATTTATTTAGAATGGAGAAAATATATTAAATATTTTCTTTTTCTTAAACTTCTAACAAGTAAGGAAAGGAGTAGACCGAAATTGAGATGGAGGGAGTGAGTCTTCCTGGCTATCCGGGAAAGAAACTGATGCACGTGCCAAAAATATAATACGAGGGCACAGAATTCAGAGGAAGTCCCGGGCCACCCTGGGCTGTGTGGTCAAATATGATGATGAATTAATTCAACTTTTAATGTATATTTTCAGATCTTAAGGCGTTTACGTCCTTATGTTCTATGTAATTATTGGAGAGAGCTGTTAAAAATATTATTAAAAATTGGAAACAACTTTCTCCACAACATTTTTTATCGGCTAAACTTTTTCTTGTTCAAATATCATTTTATGGTTTATCAGTTTTAAGTATCAGATGTCAAATCCGGAGCGTCTTGTTTTCAGATCCTAAAAGATTGACGGGAGTAATAAAAGGAATATAACCATTTCCGAATATAATAAGTCAGATCTAGAATTAATGCCGTATCACTAGATAAAAATTACAATACGGTATGCTTTAAATTAGGTTATTTATTTTAACATTCCTTCGTGAAGCAAAACTATAGCTATGTTGAGATATTCCTTGTAATTTTGAGCGGTGGGTAGGTGACAAAAAGTACTCATGGGTTGGCATGCTTCTCCAAATATACAGCTGGATATTTGGTGAGGATATTTGGATTGGAGGGGATTTTCCCCGAATGATTTAACGTGTTTCAAACGCATTTGCACAGAAGTAGTTTGGTAGAATCGAGTTTCGAACCTAGAAATCCGGGCTCAGAAGGCAAGGTCATATCATTAAGCAAGCATTACTTCTCAATATAATATAGCATATAATGGAGCAGTTTTGCTGTTATTCACAGATACATTTTAACATACATTAATTTTCCTGAAGCGTTGAATTTGCCTTTTAGGTCCTACACTTAACTAAATGTATTCAGATTCTGAAACTTTAGCAAGAATCACTTTCCAAAGCTTATGATAAAATGATTGTACAAAAATCTTAGTCAAGGGACATTTAATTTTTCTGCAATGGTATTACTTTGTCATCATTCAATAAAGTAATAGAGCAGATCAATGTCTCTAATACATTATTCCGGCTAGAATCGGAACATACTCGTTCGTTCAATTAGAAAATTATTGATTCTTTCAGCATTTAAGCAAGGATGAGTAGTAGATACTTTGGCAATAAGTTTTTTTCTATATACTATTAATACTTGTGTTACCCTCAAGGATCTTATAATTATCAAAATAAGAATTATTTTTTTATTGAACTCATTTGTTATTTATTTAACATTCATGAGTTTTGGCACTATAAAGCTTCCTTTACGTTTCTCGATCGTTTGCATGATTTTTTCAAATGATCCAGTTTGTTCAACATGGTTACTTTCAAGCAGCTGAAAGCTCTATATTTTTTCTAGAAATATCTCTAAAACCAAAATATGTTTTAATATAATCTCTTTTTTTTCACTTTTATAAATTTGCGAAGTTTCAAGAACATTTCTTTGAACATAAATTTATTTATTATTTTAAGAATAAAGTAAAGAGAGAAAGAAAAACGTGAAATCTAATTTAGCAATTGTTAAAATAATGATTATTCTACTAATGGATTTAAATGCGTTATTATTCAAAGTTAAGTTTATTACTGTGAGGCATAAAATATATTTTTAAAAATAATTTATATATGTTTTTATTAGATTCGGAAATCAAAACTTCCTCCTCTATGATTTATTCCATCGAACAGAGTATTTGAAAGAATTTCATTTAAATTACATGAATAAATTGTATTTATTCTATACATTTTAGTATTTTATGTGTTTCAAATACAGAATTTGAGCCCTTATTTGTATTTGATTTGTATCTCAGTATATTTAAACGAAATTCTTATTTTCTCCACAGATTCCATCCTTAGTACAGACATAGATCTCTCAAAAACACACATCCTCGGCGTAGATCTCTCGACGTTCCTACCACCATTAGATGATCCTACAGCAGCTCAAATGGAAGCCAGATGTCAAAACCCTTTCAACTGCACATACAAGTTGACTAACGTCCAAGGAAAGCCGATGATGCTGGCTTTACCAATGGCAGTCACACATCCTTACAACTATGAGAACGATAAACTGTACGACAACAGTTCTGATTCGATTAATCAGAATTCTCTACCAATTTTACAAGGAGAATCATTAAAACATTCACAATCCATGGCATTTCCAGATGTCGAACAAAAATGTGAACTGGATGCCGTTCACCAATCAAGAACTAAACCTTTTGGAATAGAATTGGATGATTTTCTTCCAGTAAGTTCTGTTTTTTTTTTTTTTCAATTAATGGATTAAAATTTCCTTCTAAATTATTTTTTAAATAGTATGATATTGGATGCGATACATTATTGGATTCTCCCTTTTCTTTTGAAATAAAAAAGATATTTCATTCAAAGGTTCATTTTAATACTAAAATATTTCTAAACAAAATGTGAAATTTCATCTAGGAATTCTTCATCATTAATTAAATCATGTGATGCAAACTTAATGTGAATTATCTTCTTACTTGATAATTAACTTATTTATGTAGTACAAGGCATGAAATTAAATTAATTTAGAAAATTGTCGCATTTATTTTCTTACTGTATAAACAGTTCTATTTCAGTGTTTGAAGTTTCAATTTGATTCGGGCATTTTTTTTATCGTTTCAAACTCAAAATTTATTTTTAACATATATTATCAGCTATATCTGATTTCATAAAAACAAACTTTTCTTTAATGAAGGAAGATTGATATGAAAATAGTCAATCTTATTTTAGAATTTCCAGCTTAAACAAAATTATAATATTACTGTTTTACATTTATTTTTGTATCGTATGAACAATACTGCTTCAGTGCCTCAAATTTGTACTTGTTTGGCAATTTTTTCATTTTAAAATATTTTCAAACATTCAATTAATGTTAGAGATATAAAAATATTGGTTATCATTAGTTTTATATAATTTTGCATCTCTTATTTTTCAAACCATTCACGATGAATTTTAATGAAACCAACTTCTTATCTATTTCTCTTTTTTCTGCGCATGCCTGACAAGTTACGTCTTTGTTGCCAATTAGAAATAATCTTCTTCAATTGTAGGTTATTTCTTTTCAGATAGCGATGCCAACATACATCGTGCAACTTTGCATAATATTGTCAGGTGACAGCTATAAAATTACATAAACAGGATGATTACCGATCCTCTCCATAACATACGGAAATTTGAAGTATCAAATTTCCCTTAGAATCTGCACTTGCGACACTTGATGGTTGCATGTGCAAAATTCCAATACCTGTAGTACATCCAAATAATATTACAAGTAGTTAACATTCTGAAAAATCAATGTAATAGCAGTGAATACTGAACATGAGATAATATTGCTATCTTTGAAATTGAAAATAAGCAAAATGTAAAAGAAAAAGGTGAATTAAAGGAGAACTAAAAAAATTAAATCAAAAATTAGAAAATAAAAGCTAAAAAATAATTGTTACTAGAAACTCCAGCCCATTGAATAATTAAAAAAAAAGAAAAATCAGAAAGAATAGTAAAATAAATTTTAAGTTTAAACTATAGATTAAGACAACAGTTAACTATAAGAAATTTAAAACAAATAAAGAGAAATAAAAATAAAATTAAAAAAGAAGAGAAGAACTTGTTAGAAACAGCTAATATATCAAATAGCCATTATTGAAAAGAGGTAAATTTTAGATCAAGAAATGCAATAAATGAGAAATCTTTCAAATTATTGATAACAATAAAAAGTAATTTAATAACTAAAAACCTTAAAAACAAGCAAAATAAAAGTACATAGGAAAACCAAAGAAAAATAAATAACATAGAAAAAATTTGCCACTAATTAATCAAGGTCCTTTGTGCAATCGTATGTCAAAATATAAATTATATGAATTTTTCTTTTTTCTTAAGAAATGATACACAAAATTTTCTTATTCCTTTCTAAGATTTCAAATTAAAGCAATGTTTGTTTTGCCATTTCTCAATCATTTTACTTTTGTAAAAATTACCTGATCATCTTTTTTTAAAAAATTTTTTTAATTTTTATGCTTTGAAAGCTGTAACTATCCGTTGTGAGAAGGAAGGTCATTTGAAAATTAAATTACTTATTACCTGTCAAAGCAATTATTTTCGTGGACATCGTTCAGTAGATGTCCCCGAAAGAAATCCAACATTCTGGATAATAGAAAAAACCCTTTATTTTGGAAAGAAAAAAAAAAACGAAACGAAACTAAGGCTTTAAACATACAGCCGGAGGTTATACAAAGAATGCCACTTGTAGAGATGAACAACAAAAGAAGATGACATATTGCAATCTAGAAAATGGCATTTGCATAATTTATGCTTACACCGCAGCTACAATTCTAGATTGGGAATGATTGAATTATTTCAACTTTACGTATTTATATAAGTTTTTGTATCCCCGTTATGTTACATGGGATTTTCCAAAAGAAACTAGACTTAAGTTCTTAGAGGTAGAACTATAATTCTTGCATTTTTCAGGATGTATTTTTGTGCTGGAGTAACCAATTCATTATCAAATATAAGCTAATCATTAAATTTGTCAATAAGTTTGTGTGTCTTTGAGTTGGCATCCATTAACCCTGTAACTTATTCCAGCTGTCAGATCAAGTGCGGAAAAATGGTAATTCTCTTGCATTCATTCAGAATTCTTATAAATTTACACTTTCTGTGGTGAATACTCATCTTAATTCAGCTGTGCTTTGCATTTATAAAATATTTTTGAAAAACGAAATTGTATATTTTTAATCGTCCTTTTTATTAAAAAAAGTTGTTTTATTCAATGGTACAGCATAGCGCTGTATTAATTGTAATAATATTATCATAACACTATTATTCGCGATTTATAATAGCTAAATTCAAAGAAGATATGTCATTTAACTAGCAAATATCTCCTCTTTAAAAATACTTAAATTGCATTCATATAACAGATCATCTAATATTTATATCTGCATGATATTCAAATTTAATTTAAATATAATAACATGTTAAAGTAGCAAATGAATGATTCTGTTATTACTTCCTTCTCTTTAAATTTCTATTATTTAAGACTACATCATTTTTCAAAAAACGATTGATGTTTGTGGTTTTAAAGTTCACCGTTAGAAACGATGTAACGTGACTAAATAAAAGGTTGAAATAAAATATTTATTTTCCTATTTAATTACAATTTTAAAGAAGCAGACGATATTTTTCTCCTCTTGCACTAATTTGGTGCCAAAAATCTTTATTCCAACAAATTTGTTTTTCTTTTCATTCTTTATTGAAATTTTTCTAAAAAGGTGTGTATATCATCTATAGTATCACAAAAAAATTATGAGATAAAAGGTAATTTTAATAATACTTGATTTTTGGGGATGAAGTTAGATAAAATTTTAATTATTTATTCAAAAAAATTGACGTTTATTTCTTTAATCAGCAAAAAGCTAAATTAATTGGTGAAGGATAAGAGCATAGATTTCCAAATTATACCACCAATTACAAGCTCAGACTTGAATTCATCAAAAGTAGAATTAGCCAAGGTAATAGCATGCTTTTCAACGTCTTAGTTTGGTTTAGAGTGCAAATATATTTACTTATCAGCAAGCTGTATTCCAAAAATTTCACGCTGTTTTATAAGATGGACAATGCCTTTTATAAATGTTGAGGTTTAAGAATAAAATTACCATGAAAAGTAAACTTAAGAAACATCAATAGCCTCCAACAGCACTTGGAGCTATATGAAAACTTGAGTAAGATAGTTTTGACATTATTTACTTTCTAAAAGGCTGTAAATGTAAATAATTTACTATGACGAAGTGATGAGAGTTTTATTTCATTCTTCATTCTATCTAGAAGTTGTAAAAGAAAAATATTCCATGGATAGTATTTAAACATATAGAACGTCACATTATAACGCACATAATTTTTACCCTACGTTTATTGGAATAAAATAGCGTATTGCTTCATTCTTCAATAATTCATCCAGTTTCATTCAGTAAACTATGAATATTATTTTTTGCCCCAGGCGTAAAACTATAAAAACTGTTTCGAAACGGCATCTAATTGCTTTTTGTATTATCCTTTGTTTTCCAACAAGCCCACGGAATAAAATTTCCTTTAGATTCACTTAGAATAAAGAGAAGTGTTTCTTCAGAAAAGGTGTATAAATATTTTAATAACTAATTTGCTCCATTTTCTACCTCAATTATTTTTCGCAAGCAGCTTTTCTTTGAAAAAAAAAAGGCCAGCTAATTTTTTGCATTCATAACTTGAAGGTATGAGAAATTTGTTGAGTATCTTAAGAAGTTTGAAATATTTCAGAAATTATTATTTTTTTTAGGGGGAGAGGTTTTTTTTTTATTTTTTTAACGTAAAAAAAATTCTAAGTTGTTTACTATTTTTATAATTTAGAGTTTAATCTCAGGCAAGAATTTTCTTATAATACAATAACAAATTTAGAAAAATATTGCGAAAAAGGAATAAAATTTCCTTGGATTTTTACCCCATCTAAAGCGTAAAATACCATCTAATTTTTAAAAAAAATTCAAACATGTTTACAAAAATTGCTTTTGTGAACAAAATTATAAATGTAGTTTTAAATTTTTAGTATTGTTATTTTAACAGCATTAAGTAGGAGAAGCATAAATCTACTTGTAGAGATAATTTACAAAAAACATTTTCTTTAATACATATTATTTTAAAACTTCTTTTGTGTTTCTTTCACTTCAAAAACGCAACCAAGGGTGGAGTTTTTTGTTAAATTCTTATATATATATATGTATGTGTGTGTGTGTGTGTGTGTGTGTGTGTGTGTGTGTGTGTGTGTGTGTGTGTGTGTGTGTGTGTGTGTGTGTGTTGCTGTCTAAAGGTGGGTTCAGACGAGGCTTATTATTGTCCGCAATAGAAGATCCCGCCTACTTTTGGAAAATCACGTGACCACAACGGGAAAATGGCAAATGATTGTCCCGTCGGGACAAACATTGTCCGCGTTGTCTCAAGTGTTCACACGGGGACAATGCCGGGACAACAGCAGAGAGACAATGTTTGCGGACAATAAAAGGCCTCGTGTGAACCCACCTTAATGATTGAAGTGCTCAATTTTTTAAAGTGTGACATCAGCTTTCAAAACTTCCTTTCGGCTGCTTGAGTTATTCATTTTCATAGTAACAAAAAAAAAACTTTATTCCATTGCCAAATATTTTCAAAAACTATTTGTGAAATTCTATGAAAAAGATAGATTATAAAGTATATCTGCATATAATTTATCATACTTTTTCTCTTATAAAGTGATCATTGAATGTTGTTATTTCAAGTTATTTCTCTCTTTCATAAGTGTTAAAAGAATTATAATGAAAAGTTGAAGCGTATACATCTATTTCTGTAAATTATATTTCATCAACTTATTTCGGCAAAGAATCACTTCTCTTAAATCACTCATTTGTTTGATTCCACAATACATATGTGTGATAACATTTAAGGGCGATCAAAAAATTTCCAACCTCATACATTCACTCGATATCTGTTTGTACTAGTCTGAATGGCATTTTTTTTTTAATTCAAGATGTATTGTTACAAGTTCAAATGCTAATACATCACTGACGTAACTTGGAGTGGTAAGTTGATAGTTTAATTTTTCAAAATTCCTTCCCATTATTTTATTGGGAATGGCATGTGTTGACTTGGCAAGGATCGGAGTAGCCGGCTTAAAGGACGCATCTCACGTGGTTATTCTCATTTGAGTAGATGCGCAAATGGTGTAACCTCACTTTTGTTTTAGAAATTTCCGAATCTTCTCAACCGTGATAGCCTGGTTGGTAGGACGTTGAATTCGTGTCCGTTAGGTTGTGAGTTCGAATTCGGCAGCCGGAGGTTCCACATGTGTATGGTAATTGACGCATGTACAAATCTGTCGTGGTCACAAAGCTCTCCTTGTCGAGAGTAATACCACTGGGGGTATTGGTTCAGAGATGGTCGAGCCAATTCAATCAAACCTCTGATTCAGGCCTAAATTACGATCTGTGGTTGAGTCAATGAAAATGCGTGATTGAAGACCTCCCTAAAAAGCATTGTGACATGTAAGTGTCAAAGTCATACTCTTGGCCCTAGATGGCGCCTCTGAAAAAAATTGACGCCCTCTATTAGCTCAAATAGCTTCCTACGTCATAGTTGCAAGTGCCATAAAAAACATTATCTTATAATTTCAAGAACAAGCACTTCTTAATTTCCTTTACGACCATAATGATCTAATCTTTCATGTTTTTTCAGATGTATTCTATCAACCTATAAAGGTTTTGGGAAGTGCTGAAAAAAAATAATCGTATTATATAATCGCATCGCTTTAATAATTGTATTAATTAATAATAATAATTAATTAATTTTAGACAGAAAAACAAATTTTCGAATGCTGTTTGACTGTGAACAGTAACAACGTATGATCTAAAGCAAATTTATAATAATTCCCTAAAATCAAATGTTTAATTTTATGAAATAAATTCGAGGCATTTTTATTTATTAGATTAAAATCATGCCTTTTTTATTTCTAAAAAAATATCATAAAAAAATAAAGAATATATGATTGTCAATTTTGAAATATTCAATATAAAGAGTACAATAATTTTCTAAAAGTGAAAATGTATCTCTAAGTGATTTTTTTTCTACCACAGAATTGCCATTTAGACATTTTTAACGGTATTTTAAAGGTTTAAAACAATGTTTCAAAGCAATAAAATTGGAAATATTCGAATATTTCAGCCGAAATAACTGCAAAGCGTTTCTCTTCATAATGGCATCATAAGTTCTATAATAATCTCCCCTTTCGGTTATAAAATGGGCCATAAAATAGTATCTCTAGTCCCAGTTCATTCTTGGTTTTAAAGCATCGTAAAATATCCAATCGTAAACTTTTCGTGAATTTCGTGATTGTGAAATGTATTTATAAGCACTTTCTTCTCTTCAGACACAATTGTATGAAATTGGAAATACTCCATTTTTTTTTTAATGTTGAAAAAGCAAATGTGAAATTTTCAATTTCAAAATAAACTTACATTTGGCATTCATACAGTTAGGGTTTTATTTTTTTATTTATATAAAGTATTTAGGAAAGAAAAAATGAAATGGATGACGAAAAGACAATTTTAGACATGTTCGATTATTAACAAATTATTTTCCAAATATTCCCTATCTGGCTGCTAGTTATTCGATCTATAAACAAAACTCAACAATACAATAATCCAGAAAAGAAAAAATAACTCATATTCGGGCCATTTAAAAAATGTGGATTTTTATAAAACTTTGGATAAAGTTTATCTTCTAGGAATCCATCTGCTCGATCTTTTTGTAAACATGATAATTAATATCTGCAAGAATCTAGTCAAATTAAAACAAGTTATAAGAACAGACATTTATATTTCAGACATTCAATTACATTTTTGACAAAGTCCATTTATTTATTGTTTGCCTCCGAATCTATTCGTGCATATGTGAGCATTATAATCTACAGAGACAACAATTTGGAAAGAAACATTTCCCAATGGTCAAGTTTTATTCGATTCGAACTCAATTAATAAATGAAGAAAGGAAGATATTGTGCAAAATTCCGTATTGAGCAAGTATAAGTGAACGTTAATGGACGTCATGGCGGTTATTTTCTTAACTGAAATGCAAACTTATCCACTGCAGATATAAAACTGAAAACTCCTACTTACAAAAATTGCGATTTTCTTGTTATAATTTGCATTTCTATTCATATGTTTTATTATGAATGTTGTAAAATCAGCAACGAAATTATTATCCATTTTATTTAATATTTTTTTAATGGTAACCATTTTTTTTAAAGTATACACTGCCTTTCAAAACTCCATAGCTTTAAAAATCATTAACAATGAACTTATAAAATAAGTATTTTGAATATCACAGATTTTCAAAATAATTATTATCAGAATTCTTCAAAAATGATTAAAATCCTGTTTTATGTAATGAAATCAAAATTTCGTTACTACTTAAGAAGATAAACATAAGAAGTTAAAAGGTTAATTAAAGTTAGAACTCCACCTATTACCTATACTTGTTTAGTTCAATATTTTGTAAACAAATGTTTATTTAAATGCTTGCATAAGAAATGTTTGTAAAAATGCAAAATGTTTGATTTTTCATAAATTTCAATAATTATATATCCTTTCTATTCAACACTGTCTTCATGATATAGATTTTGTAAGGAGTATAATTTCAGTATAGTATTGAGATTTTTCTTCTTTTTTCTTAAGCTTAACCCTTAAAAGCAGTTAATAATAATTCAATTTAACAATTTTTTTATCAATTTTTTGAAAATTATGAAGAGCAAAATCACTCTAGATAAAGATATCATTATTCTAAAATGTTCCTTCTACAGTTCACAGGAACTGTCATTATGATTTTTCCTTGTTTGTTGACAAGTTTCAAAGGGGTTCTTGGATGATTTCTTTATAACTTAAAATTATCACATTCTTCAATTAATCTTGATTATACCAACGCTCTACCTGAAATGAAACTCTAACATCAAAGATATCACGCAAGGAATAGAATTTCTAGACATATAATGACAGAAAATTTTAATATGCAAAGATGGTGTGATTTTAACAATTATTCCACTTACATGTGGCAGAATTTTTCATTCTTATCTGCTTTTATTTTAATCAGTTCAATGTCTTTTCTTTTTATTAAAATAGTTATTCAATTTTAAATAATTTGTTTCATTCTGCTGCTGTTGAATGCATCGGAAATACTTTTGAAATTTAAATTCTAATCAAATCTGGGTTTTTTATGTAAAAAATTATTCTTTTTTGAATGAAGCAATAAAAGATGATGATATTACGATAGTTTAAATAAATAATTTAACTTTTATATTTCCAATAGAATCTGTAGCGGGATCAGATATGGAATACTGGTTTATAAAATTCCTTTCATATGATTAAAACTTGTTCTGAATTCACATTTCAAATTACTTAAAATGCGAAAAGCAATTTTAACTATTTATGTTTTAACAGTTTTTGAATATCTTTATTAATAAGATAAGTTGAATTATAATTTGATTCATCAATAACTGACATATAATATTTTTATTTTAATGCTCCTTGTTATGTACGGTTTTTGAATCATATTATTCTGTACTTATAATTTTAAATAAATATATATATATTCTTCATACTATTGCTACTTTAAAATTTTCCTTTATTTATTTTTAAAATTTCACTATTCATTCTCTTCACATTATCTCACGTATAAAATCTGGCAGTTCTTCAATGAAACATACAAGCCATTACTTTGCATTTATTTTTTTTAATGCTACTGCCAATAGATTCACGTATTTCAGTTTAAAACAAGCTGAGATATTTTGTTGTTACTGCACCCACCGTTTATAATTACTAAACCAGACAGATCCTTTTGGCAGTACCTTGGAATCAGACAGCATTCTAAATTCAAACGTAAAGTGGTGTGTGTAATGTAAGCCGACATCTAGTTACGCGATTCACCTAATCCAAATTCTAAACAAATTATGGGCGGCTGTTCCAATACAGGCTGCTAACTGCACTTCATTCCCTATTTCAACAATTTTTCATCCACTGGCCTTTGAATATAGAGTTAAATGTTTTTTCTTTTTTTTTTAATCTATTTTTCTTTGAGAATTTACAATAAGAATTGCAAATACATAGAAATCTTTTACCTAGTCAAACCAAACGATTCAATATAAATTTAACTTGATAAAATAACACTGCAGCCTATTCACAAAAATTCATTCTGTAAATAAGTTTTACTTTTCAGTATTCTATATGAAACCAAATCTCTTTAGTGAGATTCATTTTTATTATTTTCCATAATAAAATTAAGAATTTAAGGCTAAATTCGCAGCATACTTCAGTGAAAATCTTTATTTTATATCTATATATATATATATATATATATATATACATGGTTAGTTGTAATTAACAACAACAAATAGTTTATAATCATTAAACGAAGACTTGGATTTTAAATTCCTGTGTGAAGAGTGGCCTTTCTCTAAATATAAGAAATTTATTTTAATACAGTCAAGATATATTTTTTATATTATTATGTCTATTTGTGCTGTATATTGCTTATAATTTAAGAATATTCGTTAGTAGAAATCATATAGCAATCGTAAAAATATTCAGTATTATAAAATGGCTTGATGACCGTGGGGTAACAAAGGACAGATACACCATTACACCATGTACTAGTCTTATGGAAACTAATTTAGTGTCATGGCTGGTTCGTGAGTGCTTAGAAATGAGTAGTCAAATAGAAAAACTTAACAAATTTATTTCAGATTCGTTGGAGTTACTCTGCTCAGTAACTCCTTCTCAAAAAACTAACATTCGAATGAACTCTCTCTTAATTATACTCGCGCTAGTTGCCTAGCGCCATCTATCCACATTTATTTAATAACGCTTCAAAATCCAGTCACTGTAAACTAGCGCCATCTATGAACGCTTATTTCTCTACACTTCGAAAATCCAATCACTACATTTAGTCTTAGTCCGTGGAAACTAAACATTACAATATTTGCAACTCAAGATGAAATATAATGAATAAGAAATATACGATACTAGTTCCTGGACGCTAATTATTATTGCAAAACCATCGATGATGAAAAATCTATTTTTTGCTTTTGGCACAGATTAGCCTCGCTGCTTCACTGATGTTAAACATATTTCAAAATTACTGAGAGATTTTTTCTGTTTATCGTTTTCCTTTCTCCTTGGTTTGCTTTTCAAGTACGAGAGGATTTTCAACCTCAACAGAAAAAAAAAAATTTAATGGATTGATATTTCAATAATATTGCGTAAAAAGAAAAATCCTAATTTAAAATAAAAAATGATATTGAAATTTTGTTACCCAAATATGTACACGATGGTTATAATAAATTTTCCCCGATAAACAGCATCCTATAATTCAAACGGATGAATAGATTGCTACGAAATTCGGTGCATAGACTATACACAAGATGCTCTTGCAGAGTTTTGAGAAAAACATTTTTAGCTCCAAAATGTCCATTATGGGATGCCTTTTCCAGAAAAACATTAAATTTAGCACAGTAAATGACTAAAATGGAATACAGAAACAATGCTACCTTTTATAGACTAGTTTCTGATCACTTTGTAGTCCTAAAACTGCATTAAGTAAAAATAAGGGGGAAGTAACAGTATGCTGTTAATTAACAATTCAATAATCAGCAATTCAATGTTCAACAGCAGATTGTAACTAATCAGTTCTGTTCCTTCGCACATGAAACATTATGGAGTTCCTGGGTTTTCCCGGATTTTAATTTTATTACACACAATTCCTGTTATGGATTGTTAATATCGTTTCTGTATTCCGTTTTGTGTTAAATTTAAAATCTTTCCGGTAAATGAGCATTTTGGAACTAAATTTACTTTTTAGAAATTCCGTGAGCGCATGTCATGTGTAGTCTACGTACCAAATTTCGTTGCAAACTGTTCATCCGTTCGCTTTATGGGGATGTTGTCTATAAGGGAAGTTTAATTATAATCAACCTTTATATTAATGTATATGGAAAGTAAAATTATAAGCTTAGAAATCAAATAAAAAGCTTCAAAATGATAGATTCAAATAAGCACAGTATTATGGTTTGAGACACAGGTGAATGCCAAAAATAGCTTTCAGAACAGGGATGAAAAGAAATCCGATGCATCTTCATACATACATCCGAAACAACAGCGTAGATTAGTTTAGCTATATTAGCCTCTCGTTTTAAAGCAACACTAGAGCTATTTTAGGACATGCATCATAATTTTGAACCATGGTCATATGACGAGGACAACACCTGAGCTGACAGCCCCGCCCTCAATACCACACAACTGGGAGAACATCTGGCCCAAAGTGGTTTAACAAGCATCAAATCTACTTACACAACGGTTTGGTAGAATCGGGCCATGAACCTGAAACCTTCCAGTTCCGAAGCCAAAATCTTTCCATTAAACCACAACAGTGTAGAAACATTTATACATTTTTTATATAGGTTTTCAATGGAATACGTTCCAGTTCTAAGAAAAGCAGGACAAATATCTAATTGCAGAGTGTTAATATCTAATTAGTGTTAATATCTAATTGGCCGTGTTCTGTGATACGATAACTATATGTGTACATAAATAAATCTGTAAGATACAATGACATTTTTTTAAAAAAAATTAAGTAATAATAATAATAATGATTTAATTATATATACAACATTAAAAAACCCATTTAACTAAATAAGGAGGTTTTTAACAGATAATACAAAATTCCAAACGATTTGTTTTTTATATACATCTGAGCTACATCTGGAAATGAAATATTTCCAAATAGGGAACAGAATTTTCTTTCCTTGATTTAAAATGAAGAGTTAAAATACGATAGTAAATAAATTATGCAATTTCCTACGTCCAATGGATACCATTCCTTGTCATCTTCAAGAAAAAATACCCTCAAGAAATTTCTTACTTAAATCATCATATATCAGTTGAGATTTGTCCAATGAATATGAATTCATACTTTTTTAATCTAGCATAAGCATGCCTCTGGTTATCAACAAGTAAAATTACTTTTGAACTGAACCATTCAAATTAGGAAACTTATTTTTGATTTCCTTCTCTTTGTAAACTTATTTTATTAAAATAATTCAGTTGCATCAATAAGACATTCTTCAGTTTAGTTTTGTGTTTTAATTTTTTATTTTTTTATTCAAAACGTAATAGTTTGTCAAATTTCGACAAGAATGTATGACTTTCTCCATACCTGGAACTCCAAAAATCAGACTCGAATGAAACTATAAAAAGTTGAATTGTTTCTCTTCTCATGTTATCCAAAAAAATAAAAGCAAGCAGAAACAAATAAGTTTAGTTTGCTCAAAAGAACATTTCGAGAACAAAACTCTTTGTTTCTTCCATCTCAGTAACTAATACTTGTTCTATGACAATCAAAGCAGTTTTTTTAAACCTGCCAAGTGAAACCTTTTCTTCTGAAACTGCTGCATCATGGTCTATTGCAGCAGAAAAACATAGGAAATGAACCGTTAGTGATTGAAAACTCCCTGCATGAAATCAGAAGTCTCAGTCTTTTTCCTCTTCAAATGGAGTGAGAGAAAGTATGCTGAGACAAAAGACCCTGCAGGTGATGGATTGTAACTGTCAAATGGAGGCCATAGAAACTTCCATTTTTGTTATTCGATGTTTTTCTGCTAGCTGCTTACAAAGAACTGCTTTTAAAAGATGAAAGTAAGATTATCTGAATGAAAAGGCATCTTACCATTCACTCAGCATTATATCTGTAAATCGAGCTTTAAATTTGTATTGATAGCAAACTAAAATCTAAATTTGAATCACAGAATGAGCATAGCTTTCCCTCGTTGCAAGAATTTTTTGCTAAAAGTCTATTAACTTAAACATGTATTTATTTTAGTTATAGAAGTTAAATTTATTACCTTGTAAAATTTCAATGTTCATCTATTTTTAACTTAAAGAATGTCAGGTTTGAAAACATCTTATTTTTCAATGACAAGGTTTTGAAATGAATTAAATAGTAAAGTTTGGAATAAAATGTGCTCGATTTATATCAGTTCGGGCATTATAATTAGAACAAAATATTAATTTAAGACATTTTTTAAAAAATTTTACTTTAATTGAAATTGTAGAACAAATTTAAGAATAAGAATTTTTAAGTCCGGATAGAAAAATATTTACAATTATTATTCAATGATACTTCATTTTTTCCCATAATTTTTTAAAAATAATTCAGATATTTACCTGAAGTTTTATTATCTGTTTTCTTCAGTGTATCATATTATTTTCTGTTAAAAAGAAGGATGAGATAACACGTTCATATTGCTATCTACGAGAGTTTTTCATAGAAATGATGTTTCTTACCATTAGACGCTTAAAGCGAACACAGTAAGTAGATGGGGTTATGAAATAAAAGGTTTCAACAAATTTTAAACTGAGCAATGCATCTTAGAAGTGAAACTCGAATGATGCCCATCAAACAATTCGAAGAACCTTAGCCTTATTATCAAAGAGAATAAATATTAAGTAAGAATGGTGCTATATGCTCTCATTAAAATTCTCTTCCAAATAGCTGGTATGGGAATCATTCTAGTTTCTCTTTCAATATGTAACAATTAGAGGAAAAAATTCTTAAGAAAAAAACTAAACAACGATAGTCAAAATTGGATTTTATAATATAAAAATTTTAAAATGTTTAGAAGGTGGTTCTGTCACAATAAATGAGTGAAGGTTAAGGGCAGTGATGGGGAAACTACGGCCCGCGGGCCAAGTGCGGCCCGTGGAAAGGTTTGTTCTGGCCCGTTTAAGAGAGCCGTCGTGAGAATGTTTGAACCCATTCTTACTTCGTTATGTGACGACCCGCATAAAAACTACCTGCGGCGATATTCAAAACACAATAGTATTTTGGACACAATAGTATTCTTATATATGCGAACAAATCTTTTCAACAATGAAGCTTAGGAAAACTTCTTTAAGAAACAGAATTACAGATGAGCACCTTTCATCAGTTTTAAGAATTTCTGCTTCGCAAATGGAACCGGACTATGATGAAATTTTGATAAAACAGTCTCAATTTCATTTTTCTCTTGCACCATCAACCAGTAATGACACCAGAAAATAAAGTGATTATACTTCACATCAAGAACTACACTAAATTCATTTTATTGGTGCGTATAATTTTCTCACCTTTTGCTTTTTTACTATTAAAATAATAAGTGTATGTAATAATATATGTATATGTTTATAGAACGCATAAATTTTTTAACGATTAAGCATTATTCTTCGGCCCGCTACGATCGTCTAGTTATTACAAATGGCCCGTCTTAAAAAAAGTTTCCCCACCACTGGTTAAGGGTGATGAATGAAAAAACTTGTTAATATTAAAAGATGGGCACTCGATCAAAATGTGATGAACTGTAAAATCTGTGCGACATGTGGAAAATATAGGTGCTCTGTCACCAAATAGTAGGGGCGTGTGAGTGGACCGAGTACGTCCTATATAAAGGTTTGTTAATATAACATCATTCCCACTCTCAGGTAAGACTGGCCACAAGCTTATAAAAGGTTTAATTAATGCAATTTATTGTCCCTGCGTAAATCCCATATTTCTTGCCACATAGAAAATACTCTGGACGAAACGGATTCCTTTGCTTTTTAATGAATAGAGGAGTGACTGAAACTGACTCCTAAATAAATAGAGCAATGACTAAAGGAAATAAGTTTATTTTTTAATCTATTGGGGTTGAATGATGAAGATGATGACATAATTTTTAAACTGAATTCGCTGAGTTCCATATCTTAGCACCGATTTTTTTTTTAATTTCAAGAAGCTGAATAAAACAAAAAATAGCTTAAATTGTGTCTTAATTGTTATTTTGTCTTTTAAATTTGCCTAAATAATAAGAACATATTCTTTGTTCATTTAAACTTATTCTATCAATCGAGTTGTTATCGTTTACAAATATATCTTGTTTCCAGAGAAACACAGATTCAGCCAAGAGTGGGTATGGCTCCCTCGAAATATCGGATGCCGAAGCAATATCCTCCATCTATCGGGGTCACGAGTCTATGGTAAAGGTGTTAGGACATCGCAAGAAGTATTTGCAGTCCGTGATGAGGATATGGAAGACGGAAGGGCCACTTGTAAGTGTTTTCAGTGCCTTGTACAAGTATTGCTTGTTAATTCCATGACAGAAAGTTTATGTATAGTTGCTAATTTTTGTATATACCAGACTTAAAAAAAATTTCAAGTTCTAATTTTGCCCTTGTATTTTTTTCAAAATCCAGATATCAAGTTTTAAATATTTAAATACGATAAACTAAAGAATTCAAACAAATAAATTTTATACAAAAAGTATTTTTATTTTAATGGAAATACAAGTATATTTTAAAGATGATGAATTACGATAATAAAATGAACGTTTTTTCTTTGTTATGTGACATTCTTTGTCCATAATAATAAGAAAAACTTGAAATTTTTATGTCTTTAAAACCGAAATTTTGGCGAAAATCCTTTTTTCTGTTGTTATAATTCTATTAAATTAATGATCATAGCTAAGACTATAATTCTATATCCATCAAAAGTATTTCCTTAAACAATCGGAAGCATCTGCAATATTTTATACACTACTCTCATCCACAGAGGGATCTCGGAAGAATTTTTAAATCTTTTTGGGAAAATATTTGCAACTTTCAAGCCTTATGACTTCACTTAACTTTTCCTACAAATCTAAATCACTTTATTTTCTACTACTTTCTTACGCATATTTTTAGGTGTAAATCTTAAATTTATTCACAAAATTTGTAAAAAACGATTGAATATTTACTCCCAAAGATTTAAAATTGGTTTGTTCGAATTGGTTTCTTCATTTTTAACTAAAAGTTTTATTCTGTTATTTATTTTACTACATATTGATTTTGGATAAAAAAGATATTCATATGATATATTTTGATTCTGGCTTCTATATCCTTGCCTCCCATTCTTCTTAATTGAATTCGACGATTCAAGCATATAAAAAAATTTATTGCTGAGAATTTTTCCACTCACATAATCCTTTTTCCAGAGCTTTCATTTGTGTTCAAGTTATTCATGTGAACAGGTTTTTCGTGATTTATGGCGGCACGACGAGAATTAACAGACTTTGAACGTGGAATGTTAGTTGGAGCGAGACGCATGGGTCATTCCATTGCGGATATCGTTAGTGAATTCAACATTCCGAGATCCACAGTATCAAGAGTGTGCCGAGAGTATGAAATTTCAGGCATCACATCCCATCATGGACAGCGCAGTGGGCGACCACCTGCCCTTAACGACCGAGACCGCCGACGTCTGTGTAGAATGGTCAATGTTAATATACAGGCAACACTTCGTCAAATAACTGCAGGAATCAATGTGGGACGTACGAGGGATGTGTCCGATTGGACTGAGCGGCGAATATATATATATATATATATATATATATATATATATGTCCTTGAGCTATGACAGCAGAAGACCGACTCGAGTGCCTTTACTGACAGCACGACATCGCCTGCAGCGACTCTCCTGGGCTCGTGAGCATATCGACTGGTCCCTAGACCAGTGGAAAACCGTGGCGGGGTCAGATGAGTCTCGATTTCAGTTGTTACGAGCTGATGGTAGAGTTCGAGTGTGGCGCAGACCCCACGAAGCCATAGACCCAAACTGTCAGCAAGGCACTGTTCAAGCTGGTGGTGACTGCATAATGGTGTGGGCTGTTTTTACATGGCATGGACTCGGTCCTCTGGTGCAACTGAACCGATCATTGACTGGAAATGGTTATGTTCAGCTGCTTGCAGATCACTTGCAGCCATTCATGGATTTCACGTACCCACACAACGATGGGATTTTTATGGATGACAATGCGCCATGTCACCGGGCCAGAACTGTTCGCGTTTGGTTTGAAGAACATTCCGGACAATTCCAGCGCATGATCTGGCCACCTAGATCACCCGATATGAATCCCATCGAGCATTTATGGGACATCATCGAATTGTCCGTTCGTTCTCAAACTCCTGCACCATCCACACTTTCACAATTATGGACGTCTATACAGACAGCATGGCTCAATATACCTGCAGAGGACTTCCAACGACTTGTGAACTCCATGACACGTCGAGTTGTTGCACTTCGCCGGGAAAAAGGAGGACCGACACGATATTAACACTCATCCCATGACTTTTGTCACTTCAGTATATATATATATATATACACGCATACACGTGGTGTGTGTGTGTGTGAGAGAGAGAGAGAGCATATAATTTTTAAATCAGAAATCAGATTTGAAGAAATGTATGGGCCGCGGTGGCCTTGTGATAAGGTCTCTTCTTCGGGACTGGAGGGTTCCAGGTTCGAGACTCGATTCCACTGAAGAACCGTCGTGTGAGGGGTCTCTTGCAAGTTAAATCTGTCAGGCCAAACGTCCTCCCGCTGGTGTGGAGAGGGGGGTGCCAGTTCAGGTTTCGCCCTCGTCATCTGACCATCGTTCAAAATTACGAGGGCCGTCCCAAAATAGCCCTTGTGTTGCTTTAGAAAACGGGACATTAATATAACTAAACTAAACTAAATGAAGAAATTTAGAATTTTTAAATTTGCTTTAATCCATTCCGGGAAAACATAATTTATTTACAAAAGGCGCGGGTAAGACACATTCGCCCACAGCGAGGCACAAAAGCGAAAAAAGCAAGAAGAGAAAGAAAAAAAAAATCTCAGATCTTATATAACTTGAAATATTGATAGGGAAAATATTTCTTCCCTGTCTTTATATACAATGAGATTTCGATAGGGATTTTCTCTACACGTGCCGAACCAGGCAAGGGAAACACAGGAATCTTTTAAAAGAATTTACTTCACTGTCAATTTTCTATCCCTTCACTCGGAGAGTTAGAATACTTAGGCATTTAGCCGAATCAGCAATTTTACAAAGCTTCTGTTTAATTAATTAGATGGAAAAAGTGGAATGGAATCAAGAAGTGAGAGAATATTTTAGAATGAAGTTAATATAGGTTTACCTCTGTTGCATTCGCCGAAATAAACTGATGTCAAAATTAGTTACATCTTTTGTACATCTTTCATTTTTATCACAAAAAAATTAGTTTTAAATGTTGTATGTGTTTAACACATTTTCATATAAGCATCCTATTAGATAATAAACATATTTTCTCATTCCTTTTACAGGCAGGACTAACATCTGCTATTCATATGAGTGATTCAGCTATTTTGGTTGATATTTTAACGCTATTGATCACAAAACCGTAAGTTTTTGTTCGATGAATTTTTTTTGTCATTCCATATTTTTCGATAATTACGATTTTCTATATGACTTGAATGTCTTTGTAGTTTTTCGTATTGAAAAAACTCTGTAGCACGTGATTACATAAGCTAATTATGAAAATGTTTATCTACCTTTAACAAATTTTATGTTTGATATCTAAAGAGTTACTTTTACTATTTTTGATTGCTAATATTTAGAGCAGGAAAACCTGACGTCCGAGACTCCCATTTTTGAGCAAAATCTCAAAAAATCCACACACTCTCAAAGGGTTTCTTAGAATATTGATTTATAAAAAGCTTAAAATTTCCAATACAGATGTCAAAGCATTTTTTAAAGCCTCTATTAGTATCAAAATACATCGAAGATTAGAAGTAATTAATTTTATTGATCACAGAAAATACTTTAAGCAGAATTTCGCTACTTGCTTTGATTTTTAAAAATACTTAATATTATAATTCGATTTTGTATCAATGTGTATAACCATAATTTTTTTCTATGCAGTTACGTTTCATGCTAATAAAAATAATTACCATTGAATGGATTTAAATTAAATTATAAAACAGAAAAAAAGAGTTCCGTTACATATCCTACAGTATAAAGATATACGAGGTTTACAATAGCATTAGTACGATGTAGTACAGTTTCCGTCTGATGTTTTTGATATTGTTCCATATTTCCAATATAAGACAAAAGGTATTATATAAGTATTCAAGACATGGGTAAATTATATCATATTTAATTGTACAATATAATATAATTTGGTGTAGCATACT